>PIJE02000167.1:397758-407758 GCA_002895965.2 Coryphaenoides rupestris | reverse complement strand
TTTTTTTTTAACGGCGCCATTGTACGCGACAACAAAACACGCCGAGGCTCACACGCCGTGCCCAACAGTGAGCAGCACAAACACAGCTGCTGTTTGATCCGTCGCAATAGAAAGCTCCGTCAATAAAAAAATAAAAGGCAAAACGTTCAGAATGAACCGTCTTATGGCTGTTTTCTCCACACTGGGAGGACACTGGGATGAGAGAGCGTCCAACATCCGGGCAGAGCGGCGAACGCCACCGCACTCTACCTTGAGGTCGGCCAGCTGCTGCTTGACGGTGTCCACGTCGGTGCCCACGGGCGGCATGGAGTCCAGTTTGCTCTCCAGTATGTCCACCCAGTCAAACATACCCTGTTGAGCATCGTTATCACACCATCAGCATTATCACACCATCGTCATTATCACACCATCGTCATTATCACACCATCGTCATTATCACACCATTACGACACCATTACGACACCATTGTCATCATCACACCATCATCTCACCATCTTCGCACCATTATCACACCATCATCATTGTCACACCACCATCATTATCACACCATTACGACACCATTGTCATTATCACATCATTATCTCACCATCTTCGCACCATTATCACAGCATCATCACAGCATTTTCTCATTATCTCACAACACAACATCGTTAATCAACACCATTAACTGGTACCAATTGTCGTTATCCATCAATTCATCCATCCATTAACCACATCATGCATCAACATGCATCAAATAGTACCATTACCATGCAGTCATCACACCAATTACACACAATTACCACAGCAATGATCATCATTATCCTCGCAGCCATTATCACACCAATCGTCACTTCGATATCATACTCAGAGCGCACCACTCTGGGTGCGACTGCATCACAGAACGTGTACTGATACAGTTTTTTGATCATTCCACATTCAACTGTTAAAATTGTTAGTTAGTGTTAAGTTTAAACTTACTCACAGAAGTCGGACTCTGTAGTAACTCTAAATGGTGCCGTGTGCATTAGTAATGAATTTTGTAAGATAAAAAAGTCCGTTCAGGACGTCGAAAAGCTATCATCTCTGAACAACGTGTAATTGCTAAACCACTTAGACAGACCGTGTGCTCATTTTAGCATAGATTAAACGGTCTTAAAAGAATATTTTACGAGAAAAAGAAAAGTTTCCATTCGAACGTGGGCGAGCCCGCGTGAAGGTTGATGTTTAACGTTGCGTGGTGCTCATAAACAGTTGTGTTACTTGAGGGTTGTCTCAGTGAGCCCCGAGTGTAAACCCTCGGGCTTGAACTGATGAATCCCAGATACAAACAGAACGCTGTAGGCCGGCCATTTCAAACCGTTATCTTTTGATTAACTAGTCTGCGCTACTTTCTCCCGTTCTGAGGGAGCAAAAATGAAAGACGAGCTCGAGTTTTTAACCGCGTGAACTGCTGGATTAGCTATTCTTTCTTTTTTTTCTTTTTCCGAACCGATGAAAACTTGCAAAGAATAAAACCAGTGGCTTTTTTATTGTATCGTCCCAAGTGATAAAAAGAAATCCTTTCAAAATAAAACAACACCGAAGCATGTGCCGTCAGCGCCGTGTTGTGAACGGTCGTCTTCACTTTCTGTCTCCTGTCAACTTGAGTCTGTCTCAAATAAAGCAACCACGCAAAATACAATAAACGAAATTGTAACAAGCATGTGGATGACGCTATCCTGTAGGCCGTCTTGGAACTGCACAGCCGCCTGCATGGCTTCCTCCAGCCTCTCCACTCGCTCCTTCCAGGTCTTATCCAGGCTCTCCAAGCCGAGTTGACCTGGAGAGCAGACAAACACATCGATACTTCAGGGATCTCCTATACACCTCCCCCCTTCACACACACACACACACACACACACAACACACACACACACCACACACACACACACACACACACACACACACACACACACACACACACACACACACACACACACACACACACACACACTGTGATATGAACAACGAGAAGAATTACCGGAACTATCGTCTTAGATTGGTCTCATCTCGTCCTACCTCATCGAGACTTTTCTTCATGATGGGTTTGTCCGGTTCCCCGCAGGCGGTCATGAGCTCGGTGCCGAGGTTCTGCACCACGTCGCGCTCCTCCTGTAGGCCGTCGATCTCCTCCTTGAAGCCCTGGGGATTTTTGGGGTCATGAGAATGATTAAACGGTTACACCAACGCTCGAACAGAACACTCCGTACGCCGTCTGTCCTCTCTCTCCGGTGAAATCACCGGTTACTAATCTGATTAAGTTCAATTCCATTTGCATGCAGTCATTTTGCTGGCGCTTTCATCCAAAGCGGCATACAGAACAAGATAGTTCTGAGAACAATCAGCAACAGAGTGCAGATTTAATTAGCGGTAGTGCAAACAGTTACGGTAAATATCACGTATCAAAGTGCTGAGCTGGGTTGGAGGCCCGCCACAAGAATGGGCGACCTCCAGCCCAGCAAAGTGTGTGTGTGTGTGTGTGTGTGTTCTACACTTCAATCGATCGCCTTCCTGACCTCCACAAACTCCAGCTGCTGTTTGACCACCGAGGGGTCCACCCCGGGCTCCTCCAGGTCCTTCAGCAGGTCCTGGCTGTCCTTGGTGGTGACCAGCAGGGCGCCGTGCTCGCACCAGAACTTGTCCGCCAGGTCCATCACGTCCAGCAACTTGGCCTCGCGCTCCTCCTGCAGGGTGTGGACGTCCTGCCACAGGACCACCATGTGGTCCAGCTTGTCTTGCACCGCTGTGGCGTCACCCAGAAGAGAATCATTTGAGATACGGATCATGTAGAACAACAACAACACCACACTATAAATAGCTGAATCGTCAAAAGGTAAATGTGCCAATGCCCAGAGGACACAGCAGCAGCAGCAGCGGCGGCGGCGGCGGCCATACCTCTGGCCGAGAGGTCCTTGTCGGCGCCCTCCGATCGCGCGATCATCTCCTCGCCGCGCTGCTTCAGGGTCTCGTAGGACGGCTGCAGCTTCTCCAGGTCCATGCACAAGGCCTTGTTCTCCGTCAGCTGCTCCCGGATCTTCTCCACCTCCACCGAGATGGAGGGCGGCTGGTGCAGGCGCTCCGACATCCGCTCCAGGGACTCCAGCATGGGGTCGATCTTGTCGTGGAACTGGTGGGTGGTGGTGGTGGTGGTGGTGGTGGGAGGGGAACGCGACAGTACAGTTAGAAAAAAAAGGCAGGAATGGGGTAACTGGGGGGGAACTAGAACGACGTAGTCATGACGACGCAACATGTTTAGTTACCCAAAATATTGCCGCGATCATTGCGCTACGATGAGATTACTTTCTTAAACCCTGACGAGACATTTGAGATGGTGGTGATTATTATTGCTTCATGAAATTTGGGCTGTGAAAATATACAAAGAAGACTGAAGCTGATGGGTGTTGAAATAGAAAACGTAATGGTAAACGGATAGCATTGATATATCACTTTTATCCAAAGCATAAGTAAGAAGTAAAAAATACAAAGTAGTAATTAAAACGTAATAAAAACACGTCTGGTGGCGCACCTGGGTGGATTTGGAGATGGCTTCGTCCAGCGTGGCGGCCCTCTGCGTGACGTCCGCCTTCAGCTGGGCGTACAGCCGGTCGCTGGTGGTGTACTTCTCCCTGATGGGCTCGCCCTCCAGCGGGCTGAGCTCCAGCAGCTGGGGCCCGGTCTTGTTCATTTTGTCGATGTGCGGCTTGTGCTCGGAGATCAGCTCCCGCATTTGCTGCCGCGGGATTGAAGCAGTTAATTGATTTAGTCTCGTGACGGCGATGACGGTGATATATTTTTTCCAATAGAATACAAATAATTGTACCTGTATTGTATGTATTTTCTAAATACGCCGATGGTTAAGTTATCCTAAATATCGATGTGATGGGTCGCATAACATCACGTTAAGCTCAGTACTACTTAAATATTACTTAAAGTGTATTCATTCTAGACAGCTGACGTAAAAATGAAGAAGTACGTAGATACGTCCATAAAAGTCTAAGATCCTAAAAGTCTGTGGATTCTTTCTCTTCCTTGATAAAGACACAACATTACATGAATAAAGCATCAACGTGTCAGACGTAATACAAGCCGGCTCCTCCTCCTCACCCGGAGCTCCTCTTGCTGCTGCCTCAGGGTCTCGTACTCAATGGCGGGGAGGGGCAGGCAGCTGAAGGTGGCCAGCGTGTCCTGGAGCCAGGGGCACAGCTCCTGGTAGGTCTCCCAGAACTGGGCCGCCAGGGACTGGGCCCGCTCCAGCTGCAGACAGCGCTCCGAGTTCAGCTGGCTGACCGCCGCGTACTTCTCCACCAGAGACTGACTCTTAGCCTGAGGAGAAGAAGAAGAAGAAGAAGAATGACATTTAATATCATCTCTATAATAATCATACAGATGTAACATTTTAAAATGTCATTTTCTTTGTATTAATATGCACAAAATATTAAACGACACAAATATAATATACTTGTTTGCGATCAAAACAACATATTATACCACCAGGTGTGTCCCACTTCACATCACAAGTGGGAGTGTCCACCTAGAAGTATGCTGGTTAGATCAGCCTACCACCCTACCCAGTGGATTGTAGCAACTGGAAGGCTGATCTAACCAGCGTATGTCTGGGTGGACACTCCCACTTGTGATGTCAAGTGGTGCAAATCACGCTCACATCTGGTGGTATAATAGGACTTCTTTAAATTATATACGAGCAATCAATAAATACAAATGAAATACACAATGAAATATGTACGTTTCAACCACAAAGACACTGAGGTTTGAAGCTAAATGAATACGTTGTTCCGTTCTCATTTAGCTCATTCTTCATCGTACCGTCAGGACTTCCTTTTCCTCCGGGTTCTTGCTGGTCATGATGACCTTGCCCATCTTCACCAGCTCGTCCACGCTGTCCTTATGCCTCATGATGTCCATGGAGAAGGCCTGAGAAGACGATAAATGGTAAATGGTAAATAGATTGCATTTATATAACGCTTTCATCCAAATCGCTTTACAGTTGCCTCACATTCACCCAAACACCATTCATACACCGACAGCGTTGTCAACCATGCAAGGTAACAACCAACACGTCGGGAGCAGTTAGTGTTAGGTGGCGTCTTGCTCAGGGACACCTCGACACTCAGCTAGGCGGAGCCAGCAACCTTCCTGTTGCCAGACAACCGCACTTAGCTCCTGAGCTACTGCCGCCTCTGTGCAACTGTGTTTACCTCTTCTGTTTGTACCGGCCCCCATTAAGATACACACTCACTCACACACACACATGTACTGTATATACATCGAGGAGGAACGGAACGGACCTTCTGCGCCTGGAGCTGCGCGACCGTCTGGTCCTGCTCCAAGCGGATCTCTCCCATGGACAGCAGCTTGTCCTCGGCCTCGCTCAGCCACGCCAGCTCAGCGTCTGCCGCCTGTCCAAACTGTAAGCAAAAGCAAAAAAGGACCGTGCGCGTCAATGTACGAGTGTTTACCAAACAAACTGCGGCAAAGTTTACCGCGCAGCGAGTCCCGTGACTCGAGGACACGGTCAAGTCACGGTCAACACTGTTGAAAATGGGGGAAAGTGTCGAAAGCATTGCGATTCAATGGACTGTTCAATCAGAATTCAATGAAGACTCGACACAGTGACTCGACTATTAATTAATTAACTATTCATTAAGCTTTAGCTTCCATCCAAAGTGACGTATAGTGAATACTTTTTTTTAGAGGGCACGTCATTAACGACAAAGTAGGGTCCAGAGCATCTTACTCAAGGATCCCTGCAGATGGGACAGGCGGCCATGCGTGTGTGTAGGGATCTCGAACCCCAGAACCCTTCCCGGAAGCGACCGATCTGTCTCTACCTGCTGAGACTTGAGCACGTCGGCGTTGATCCGGTCCACGTGCTGGGCCACCTTGTCGCTGAGGGCCCGGTATCGGTCATTGTCAGCGGTGACCAGCTTGTCCAGGCCCTCTCGCGCGTGCCAGGGCACCAGGTCCAGCAGGGAGCCGCCCAGCTCGTTCAGCTTGTCCACCAGAGGCTTCTGTTGCTTGGCCTCCTTCAGCAGGGCCTGGAGGGGGAAGCAACGTAGCCGTCAACGTAGCCGTCAACGTAGCCGTCAACGTAGCCGTCAACGTAGCGGGGCAGCCTAGCGCCGCGGTACAGCAATGTTAACAGGGATTTACGAATGACAAAAGTGTATTACGCGACGTTGATTATGTTTCTATGCCTTGTCGTGAAGTCGATGACCAAAATGACAAAGAAAGGGAATAAATGTGCTTAAATGTGTCCATAAACTTTGATATACGGGGATCGGCAACTGTGCAGAAGTTAATAGCGGGAAAACAGTTAATATCTTCTTTTTTCTCATTTACCAGCTTTTGCTTCCAGAACATTAGTTAAAAAAAAAACATCATAGGCATCCTGCAATGGCTCCCACACATACACACACACACACACACACACACACACAAACACACGCACACACACCCTACCGTCTGTCTGTCCTGGGCGTGGCTGAGCTCCTGGCCGACGGGCTCCAGTGCGGCGAAGGAGGCGACCTCGGCCTCGGCGGGCTCCAGCCAGGCGGCCAGCTCCCGGTGGGCGCCGTGCAGCTGGGTGGACAGGCCCAGCACCCGCTCCAGGTCGCCACACACGCCCCGGCTCATGGCGTCCATCTCGGCGTAGCGGGTCTTAATACCGTCCAGTTTGCCTTGGATGGCGACCACCTCGTCGCCTGGGACAGACAGAGGACACACGGAGACGGGAGACGGTGTGAACGGCGGGTGTGTCTCGGCACCAGAGAGTATTCTTTCACGCGTGATTAGCCATTCATTCACAAGCCGTTTCAAAATTGTCATGTGACTAAAATTGTCATTGTGATGAAGTGACATCACAAGTGGGAGCGTCCACGTAGATAGCTGACTAGAAAAGCTGACTAGTCAGTTTTTACAGTCCACTGGGTAGGCTGGTAGTCTGATCTAGTCGGCATACATCTGGGTGGACAGTCCCACTGGGTGGACACTCCCACAAAGACAATTTTAGTCACATGAAAATTTAGAAATGGCTTGTAATGGCTCATCATGCTCACACCCCTTTAAGAATACATTAAACATGAAATTATATGATATATTATATTCTGGGGGGCTTTTTGAGCCTTTGTGGACAGGACAGTTGAAGAGATTCAACTTTACAAAATGATTTTGTAAAGTTTGTACAAGATTTTACAAGATTCATCATTACAAATGTTGAACTGGGCAGAGCTGCGGCTCTGGGTCAGCTCTGACCTGTGGTCTGCTTCAGGAGCTCCATGCCGTTGGCGATGGCTTGGTCCACGTTCTGCTTCCTCAGCGTGATGTCCTCTCGCAGAGCCTGGAAACCACAACCAAAACACCAGAGTCCTTCAACTCAACTCAAACTCAAATCTCAGTTGGCGCCTGGACCAACAAAGAGATTTAATCGCAGCACAACAACAACAACAACAACAACAACAACAACAACCCGTCGGAGAAATCAAATTTGACAATCGACACAAATCATGACAAATCATAAATGAATGAATGAATTAATGAGTGACTGAGTGATCCGGGGGCCCCCTCGTGAAGGTGGCGGTGGTTGTACCCGCTGCTCGGCCAGCTGCCTCTCCAGTGCGTCGGGCCGGTAGTCCTGCACCGCCGCCTCGCTGAGCCTGCCGTGCGCCTCGCTCAGCCAGGTCATGAGGGCCACCTCGTCCTCGCCGAAGAGCCGCGCGTTGGCCAGCGCCTGGCCCAGCGTCTCGGCCGCGCGCCGGCAGCGCTCCTGCAGGCCCAGGTAGGAGGCCTGCGTGGCGTCCAGCCGGGCCTGCACCAGGTCCACGTCGTCCGCCGAGCTAACGGCGCCACGCAGCATCTGGCCCAGGCTCATCGCCTGGCACACGTCCCTGCTGTGGCCGAGGATCTCCTCCTCCAGGGCCTGGTGGTGGCGGTGGTGGTGGGGGGTCGCGAGGGAGGAGGAGGGTGGGGTGTGTGTGTGTGTGTGTGTGTGTGTGTGTGTGTGTGTGTGTGTGTGGGGAGGGGGGGGGGGTCGTATGGCATGACAAGGACAAAAAAAAATAACACACAGAACGACGCAAAAACCACAAGACGAAGACGAGACAAAAACGAGACAAAACAAATAACAGAAATACAACACAAAGGAAAAAAAGGAAACGTCAAAATGAAAAACGGGACACGATGGATGACGATGAAAATAAGGCTAAAATATAAAAAACAACTGAGGAAACAAATGAATCTTAAAGTGAACACGACGTTTAATGACAGGAACGTGTGTCGGCTACCTTTTGCTGGGCGATCTGCTTCTCCAGTTTGGAGGACTCGGTGCCGATGGGTTCAGAGTTGGCGAGGTGCTTCTCTGTAGCCAGCAGCCAATCGGGAGAGCCGGCTCCAGGGTCTCGTGGAACTTCTGGGTGACCACCAAGATGCTCTCCAGCTGCTTGTGCCTGCCATTAAAGTGCCATTAAAAACCAAAGTTATGGTTATGTTATCAAACGATCTACGACACGCACACACACACACACACACATAAATCCACGCAGCAAAATGTATTTTTTATGAGCGTATAAGAACCTCCTTTACTGCGATCATCTAACGGCCGTAAGTACATGATGGTGTTACGTGATATAAAGTCACAACAGCGCAGGAAATGACACTTTCCAATTCTCGATGCAGGATCGTTCGCATGTATTTGATAGAAAAACCTGAATAAAACTGTCATCTATCGTGTTTTTTGTGCTTTATTGAGCAGAAATCCAAATGAAATCACGTCAACAACAACAACACAACACAACAACAACAACAACACAACAACAACAACGTATTCCATTTCAGAGGGGCGGTTTCCTCACTTGTGACTGGATTGTGAAGTGGATTGTCACCGTGAAACACTACCCGGACACAGTTTAATAGCCTACCCGGGGGCGGGGTTTAAAGTGACACCGACCTGTTCTCGGCCTTCTTCAGCAGCGCATCCCACCTCTGCCCAAGGCCCTCGATCTCCCTGGCAACCTTGTCCCGGTCCTCGGCCTCGGCCAGCTCCACCACCTTCGCCCCCTCCTTCTTGATGAGCTCCACCGTGGGCTTGCGGTCGTCAAGAAGCCTCTGGAGGAGCTGTCGGGGGGGGGGGGGGGGGGGCACGGACAATGGGAGAGGAGGTCGGGGAGTTACGGCGCTGGGCTGGGCTACTTTATTACACACGGCGTGACAAGAAATATCGCTCTCCCGCCCGCGCTCGGGAAGAAGAAAAAAAAAAGAGTCTGCGGCAACAATCGAAAGAGACATTTATTAGGCGTGAATGAAGTTCGCCAGTTTGTTCCCTCGTAGGTGTTTCACAATGGGGTGCAATAAAATGGCTGGCGTGGAACATCTGATACAACTCGTTTCTCTAAATTGTCCGGGAGGCCGGCTGAGAGAGTATCGCGGGTGTGTGTGTGAGTGTGTGTGTGTGTGTGTGCTGTGTGTGTGTGTGTTAGCTCAAGTGTGCAAGTTGGCGTTTATCTCTCTCTCCAACGACTTACTTTCTGTTCCTGTATCTGCGCCTTGACCACTTTGAACTCGGCCCGACGGGGCTTCTGATTGGCCACCAGCTCCTCGGTGTCCGTCGCCAGCTGAGCAGCGACTCCAGCGCGTCCTGGAATCTCCCACAATGCAGCAGGGCTTCGTGGAGCTGGGCCGACCGCTCAGCCACCTGTGTGTGCGCGAGGATTATTATTATTTTTTTTTAAACACACGCGTCACAATGTTGTTTCAGGCTGAGAACACAAATAGTCCCAATTGGAAACAAATGAAAATAACTATTATGAAAATGAAATTGTACAAATATTTAATGTTCAATTTCACGCTATATACTCTATACTACCATGGCACATCTGGTAACAAACATTTTAACAATGAACTCAATAATAATAATAAAAACTCAAATGAGTTGTTGTTTATCTTGATCTAACCAGATATCCGCGTG
>PIJE02000167.1:331763-386425 GCA_002895965.2 Coryphaenoides rupestris | reverse complement strand
GATGTGCTTATTTAGATATAATGCTAATCCTTCACATATTGAGATTGCCTATTTATCAGCTACATCACTCTCTCTCTCTCTCTCTCTCTCTCTGTCTCTCTCCCTCTCTCTCTCTCTCTCTCTCTCTCTCTCGTTTTATAATACATTAGACAATACATATATACCATATATATGATTATTAGTATTTCTTGTACATGTTTTAATTATAAAACATGATCAATATCCCAAATAGATCAATGAAAATCATGTCATGACCTTTGACTGAATATGACTTGAAACTTGAACAGAAAGAATTATTAAAATGTGGAACAAAAATACAAACATAAACAAGACAAAACAAAGCAATGCTCCAGTATTTAGTGTCACCATCGCAGTGGTTTGCTTGGATTCACATCCTATCACTTGATATAAATAACATGGAGACTCACTGCGGTGCACCACACCGCATTGGTATCACAGCGGTCTCTCATCATCATGAGTTAGTTTCCATGAGGCCGCCTGTTGCCTGCTTACTTCCCTGTGCTTGTGAATCTTCTGTATCACGGTGCTGTCTGCTCTCCTGGAGGTGGGAGGCTGTTCAGGCTGATGTAGCACCTCACACACACCAGACATGTCCTTTGCTAAAACACTCCCCATTCATCTCCTGAGTTTGGCCATCTCCTGAGTTTGGCCCAGTAGCTCGTCGTATTATTATTAATACGTGGAGGCGGTTAGGGGAGTGTGAGCAGTGTGATCTGTTATAGTAACAGTCACACACACACACACACGACACACGCACACACATACACACACACACGCACACACACACACAGCACACAGCACACACACACACACAGCAAGCACGCACGCACATACACACAAAGACACACATACGCATGGCACACAATCACAACACACACACCACACACCAAATGCACGCTCACACCCACACACATACATACAGACAAGACACACGGTGCAAAACACATGTGCAACAGACACAGTCACAGACATCCACACA
This sequence comes from Coryphaenoides rupestris, assembly GCA_002895965.2. NCBI lineage: Eukaryota > Metazoa > Chordata > Actinopteri > Gadiformes > Macrouridae > Coryphaenoides > Coryphaenoides rupestris. The sequence goes on along the minus strand of PIJE02000167.1, from coordinate 385,425 downwards.
CGCACACACACACACACACGCACCACAGCCACCACGCAAGCACGCACGCACATACACACAAAGACACACATAACGCATAGCATCACACACACACACCACACACAAATGCACGCTCACACCCACCACCACATACATACAGACAGGATCACACGTGCAAACACATCCTGGCACAGACACAGTCACAGACACACCACGCGCACGCGCACGACACACACACACACATCACAACACACACACACACACACACCACGCCTGCACCCACCACACATACATACAGACAGACACACGTGCAAACACATGTGGCACAGACAGAGACAGTCCAGACACACACACGCACCCAACACGCACACCACACCACTCACACACACGCACGTTGACACCACACACCACACAAACCCATTCGGAACAACGTGTCTTGTTGCCAACCCCCCAAAGTTGCCAAGTGTCCAAACAGTGACATCACCACGGGGCTGTCTCCCGTCACCCAGCGATGGATGGAGGGAGGGGGGGGGGGTGTAGCCTAAACAAAGTGTGGGGACAGCGGCGGCGGCGTCTCGATAGCAAGACTACCTTTGACTACATGACTCACATTGAGGATGAGCAGGTCCTCTTCCAGACGCTGCTGCGAACCGCTGGTCTGAAGGGCCGGAACCCTTCCGGTCCGTCTCCTCCAGCCAGGCGGTGATCTCCCCGGCCGCAGACCTGAACCCGGCCAGCTGATCCTGGCACGAAGACACCTCCTCTTCCCTGACGGGGGGGGGGGGGGGGGGAGATAATGGAGATCATTTTCAGTGTTTTCCATTCTGTTGATTCTTAGAAAATTGGCTTGTTATGTAATGTTGACACACTTCTTCACATAGTGTCTTTCAGTAGTAAACGGTGATTGGAAAGTGCATCAAAGTAATATAAACACATGAAAGTTGAACACAATTGTTTTAAATGTTAGCATGTCTTCGATAAACTCCGTAGTCAGTGCCTTTTTTTATGTACAAAAAAGTCTTTTTTAGATTTCACAGTGTTGGAGTTCAAGCTGAAACGGGGGGGGTCGACTACGCTCGCAACAACATGAACTCACTTGTCCTTCACGGTGTCCTTGAGGCTGCTGTACACGTTGGTGAGGCCGTCCAGTCGGCCCTGGATCAGGGTCTTGCTGGCCTCCGGGTTCACGGCCGACAGCTCCTTGGCCAGGCTCTTCAGCAGCTCCAGGTCCTCGTTGTGTTCAGCCCATCTCTGCCGTAGTATCCTACAGGGGGGGGGGGGGGGGCATCAATCACTTCAGCATTTGAATTGTGGGTTCATTCATTCATAATCAGCCCCGATGGTGTTATTTAATAAGATGGCAAGATTCAGAACGCTATCACATAGGATACACACTTGCGATACTTTCTATACTTATTTGAGCAAAAGTAAAAGAAGTGCAAATATCAATGCAAAAAATACAGAAAGGCACTAAAAATATGAATACAATATGAATTGAAAAATATACATAATATATTTGTTAGATATATTTTTCTTTTATTAGTGATCGTTCTAGATTTCATATTTTTTAGCGACTTCCTGTATTTTTCCATCCTTTACTTTCATACACGTCTGTTTGATACTGGGCAGAGCAACTGTCCCCGAAACCATTTCCCAGGTTATGAACGAAGCATCCAGCAGCACTAGAATCAGATCATCATCATCATCATCAGCATCAGAATCAGGAGAGCGATCGCACACCTGCATGAGCTGCGACAGCTCCTTGAAGCTCTTCCCGGGGCCGTCCGTCTCGCGCAGCTCCCCCGATCGCTTCTCCACAAACTGCTGCACCTTCTCGGCGGTCTGCTCAAACCGCTCCACCTTCCCCTTGACCCGCTCCAGGCCGGACACCTTGAGCTGGTGGGACTCGCAGGTGTCGGCCAGGCGCTGGGACAGGGACTCCATCTTGGACTGCAGCGACGTGGCGGCCGAGGGGTCGGCGGTCTCGGCGAACTTCTCCACCTTGGCCTTGATGGCGGAGATGCTGCTCTGGCGGCTCGCGATGTCCTGACCCAGCGCCTTGAAAACAGACGGAAATCACGACACGTCATTTATCAAGAGGCCTTTGTTGAAATTGTATTATATTACATATGTACTGCAGGTCAGATTTAAACATGTGCTGACCTTGTTTCAGTGAAAGGTGCCATATGCAACACATTTACTGTACTCAATCAGAAAACCATGACCATGATATGTCATCAGAGATTAAGTCAAAATGCAAAGTCAAAATGTTTCTCCTGTTTCTCCTTTAAAATGTCCATTCCGCGTCAGAGCGGTCTGTGTGATTCACTAATGAGTTGACTCTGCTCACTGCCCATTTCAACACTCCCGGGGGGCTGAGACAACTCTTTCCAATATTGTCAATTTAGACTGTAGTACCCATTTTAAACACTTGGTGTCATTGTTACATACAGCACCTTTAAGATGCATCAGGTTAAAGGACCATGCACAGATTTCCTTGGTGTTGTGCCTATTTGTACTCAAATCTAATACATCTCGTAAATTGAACGCATTTATTATTCTCTCGAGAATAGATGATTTCAGGTTAAGTACTGAACATCCACAGATTTATTAACATTTCTATTTTCGGAAATATTTGCAGTCAAGGACATTCCCAAACCTACCCATAAATCCCAACATGTTAACACAAGTACCAGAACAGTCTAAAAGCATACACGATGCCCGAGTTCAACAACTGCATTCATTGTGAGCAAAACAACTTACGATAATAACCATACGTTAACTGTGAACCCTGTGGTGTGTGTGTATATATACATACTGCTTCTTTGCTGAGGAGGGCCCCCAGCGCAGCAGAGTCCAGCGGCGTCTGTCCCGTCTGCGTCACGCTGGCCTCCACGCCCTGCATCCAGTCCATCATGTCATCCAGGCCGTCCTGCACGCTCATGGATCGCGTCAGCGTGATCTGCAGCTTCTCGTTGCGGTCGCTCACTGACTTGGACAGGTTGTCGTAGCGCTCGCCGATGTCATCTGATGACCGTCCGGCGTGGCGGGAAAACAGAAAATAATACATAGATTTACATTTACATTTACATTTAGGCCGTTTGGCAGACGCTTTTATCCAAAGCGACTTACAATAAGTACATTTGTTGAAAGAGACAGCAATATATCGCTGTGGTACATAAAGATAAGAATATAACAGTTTTCAAGCATTCATAATTGCAAGGTTAATAGAGTAAACGAGTTTCATAGTTGCTAGGTTGCCTGCATAATAGCTGGGATAAGAGCAGAAGTGCCATTCTGAGGGCATTACCAACATCTAAGAACATACAATATGCTAAACAATGCTAAGTACTATTATTTAGTGCCAAGACGTACAAACACGTCAAGTATGAACATAAATATACTTTGAGTTCCCGCATATTGGAAGGAAATAAAATGAATCGTTTTTGGCTCGTTTAGTGATTGGTAGAATGTCACTTGATATGCTTTTATGACTTTGTGCGCAGGAATGACCTCGCATAAAATGTAATACGCTGGAAAAAAAATTAAATAAACATCTGTAGGTTTTGCCAAGACCGGAATGATGGCTGCATTAAAAAAACCGGTATAAAATTTGATGACTTTTCCTTCAAACAGGCTTTTTCCCCCCCTAAAAAGCCTCAGCGATAAAAATGTATTTTACACCCTAAAATAAGTGTTGACCACTGACCCACTGTGTGGTTTTTTTTATTATCCATAAGTTATCCATAACCATCAATAATAAGTCCCTAATGAGGCGACATTCCGGTCACTTCCAGTCAGGGGCGGGAAAAGTGGGACTGACTACCCAGGGCCCAAAGTGGAGAGGGGGGCCCCTCTAAAATCCTGAAATTAAAAGTTTGTTTTTGATTTGGATTTCTTTTCTTCTAAGTAATTAGTGACACAACTACAGTCAAATTGGCAAAATAAATTGGTTTATAGACTGAAATTTGTATCAAAAAAGAATAAAACAAAACTGGAGGGCCCCTGTCACCCTCTTACATAATAAATACTTAAACAAACATGAAGAAAATAACGTTCTCTTAAGTATGATACTCCAAGCAAACCTAATTTAACCACAGAGTAAAAGTATCACAGTATTATATGGTTTCCCTATATGCTTTCTTTTCATAGGGGCCCAAAATCCCTGGTGCCGCCCCCCCGCTTCCAGTGTGTCCCAGTTTAAACGATGCCTGGCCACAGTGCAGTGCCACGGTGGGACCCATGTGTGTTCAGACGCGTCCTCCTCACCCACGGTCTCCTGGATCTCCTCCGGGTGACTCAGTAGCTCTCCTTCACACGACATCAGCGAGTCGCACGTCTTGCGGAGCGTTTCCACCGCCGTCTGCCGGCTCGTCATCTGCGCCTGCAGCGACTGGTGGGGGGGGGGGGACAGAAAATATTGATTATAGATTATAGACCATTACATCACTTGATCACCATATTTATCGGCAGATATTTTCTCGGAATCAGAATTTATTGCCTTAGTTTTTACAAATAAGGAATTCGCTTTTGTGAAACTGGTGCATAACATTGAACATTAAACAGAAAGTAATCATATAGAAATATATCTACAAAATTCTAAAAATATACTGAAAAAATATATTGAAAAAAAAAGCAATTAAAAGGTGCATTGTATTGTATTGTATTGTATTGTATTGTATCATATTCTCAAGCCCTGTGCCTTAGTTATCCTGGTTGATTTACTATCAACCTTTTTCATTTCATTTTTGATCAATTGTTCCTTGCGCAATACAACACAACAAGATACACATAGATGATTACATTTGTACATCTCATACGATAAGTTGTAAGTTACAAGCTATACGCTTATAAATTGACAAAATAAATAAATACAAATGGAATCTGCTGAGAGGGAAGACGGATGGACACGGCTGGCCCAGCACAGGGAAATGTCTCCAAAATACAAACGTATAAACACTCATGTCATTCTGTCGGCGTAGTCGTCATCTACATCTACAGTACACCTCAACTAGTCGACATTTAAACACAAGTAGTACGTCTGGGGGCTCGGGGTTCAGAGGAATGCTTCAGGAACCAAACGCCAGGAGGAGTGAAGGCACTTGCCCCCGCCGGCGCCTTATATCCGAGCATATCTCAGTACCAGGTCACTGCCTCCCACCAGCACCCCCCCACTCCCAGTCCCACACCCCTGCACACCCCCCCCCCCCCACACAAATTAAGACAAATGTTGAGGTGAAGTTGAACATGACTCTCTATGCTCAAAAATTTGCAAACGTTCAGGCGAGCCAAGAGCTGCGGTGGTGGTGGCGGCCAAACCTGCCTCGATCTCTCTCTCTCTCTCTCTCTCGAAAACTATTCTCCTCTTCGTTCTTTTTTATTTTGCGTCGAGGAGGGAGTACGAGCCGAGCTATAAATAGCGGCTGTTGTTTCAAAGTGAGCGTGAGCGCTTTATATGGCGAGGCGCGTCGGTGTGTGTGTGTGTGTGTGTGTGGCGGTGACCCTACGGCCCAGTTAAATGCTCAGCGTTATAGTGTGTATAAACTGGCCTCTTCATGTCTTTCACTCGCTCGTCATCGCACACAGGAACACACACGCACACTCACACACACACACACACACACACACACGCAGAAGACCATGGCGTCATCGGTGTTATGCTTCGAGGCTTCGATGTTTGCAGCGGAGGGAGCCGTCGTCAAGAGCATCGCTTTAGCTTTAGCTACACTCGGTGTGGCGGTGGCGCCGTGTAATGCTAACATTTGATTAGAGCGTTGAATAACAGCACAATCTGGCCACCACCGAGTCTCCGTTACTGTGTGATGCTAAAGTCCCGTGATAGCATGACCTAAGGCACGACACAGGGCCAAATCCCTTGTAATCTTTCAAATCTGGGTTCAAACTAATGACCCCAAGATCTCAGTTTGGATTTGTTAGGGCTTTGTTAGGGCTAAGACAGGACTGGTGTATATTTATTTACATTATGCTTTTATCCGAAGAAACATTAATTGTCGGCATTAAATGGCCCCTATTTTATCACCAGGTGTGATCATCATTCTTCTGGGTTGGACACTCCCATTTCTGATGTCACTCGGGGCGAGTCACATGATAATTTTGAAAGGGCTTGTAATGCTGGCTAATGACACTCACACCTGGTGGTAAAATAAGAGCCCTTTAATGAGCAGGTGAGTGGATAGGCATCTTGCCCGAGGATGCCTACAGGTAGACAGCACACACCAGGGTACAGACATACACCCACATCCCTCTGGCTGAAGGGAGTCAAGCAGCCTAAACACTAGAGACTATGCTGCCCCCTTGTGTGTGAGAGGAGTATTGCAGTGCTTCATGCCTTGGTGTCTTCCAGTTGTCTCTGCAGGGTTTGGGGGTCGGCAGCGATGGCCTCAGACTGCTGTCTCCTGGCCTCGTCCTCGGAGTTGTTCAGCCACTTCACAAGTCCCGTGGACGAGTCTTCATACTTGGTGTACTTGTCCACCACGTCCTTCAGGTTGCTGGCCAAAGTATTGCACTAAAACAATGAGAGGGAAAAAATTTACAAATGCATATTGTAAATACATGCATATGAAAATGTATTTCAGAGCAATGAAAGGTAATGTGAGACTGTTTCCATTTGATTTAAGACCAATACTGCCACTGTGTGGCCAGAGTGCGCCATTACAACCATTCAAAACAATTACAAAATGGTGACCATGAACCACGGATGCACTCTCCTCCATACCTGAGTATAGAGTGCTTTGTAGCGGCCAGCCGCAGAGTCCAGCTTCTCCTTGACAGAAGCGCTGGTTCCGGACGTATCCACCGGGAGCGGAGACCCTTTGCCCCCCGTGTCCGCCGACCCGCAGGCCTTGGCCACGTCCAGCACCTTCTGCCCGGAGATGGTGATGAAGCGCAGGTCCCCCTTGCGGGAGATCACGTCCTCCGAGAAGCTCTTCTGCCGCTGGAGCTTCTGGGCAAGGGCGTCAAGGCTGTCGCCGGGCGCGGCCAGCCTCTCCATCTCGGCCTCCGCCTGGTCCAGCCACACCTCAAACTCCTCGCTGTCCCCCCGGAACTTCTTCAGCTCCTCCTGGACGCACTGCACCTGCTTCATCTGCTGCTCGGCCTGGGTGAGGGAGGCGTCGTAGCGGCCCCGCAGCTCCTGGATGTCCCTCTGGAGCTTGGCCTGCTCCTCCGGGGACAGGACCTGGGCCTGCTTGTCCAGCAGGGCCTGGGCCGACTGGGTGGCCATGATCAGTTCCTGCTGCTGGGACAGGATCTCCCGGTGACGGGCCTGGAGCAAACATTGTGACGTATACACTGTTTAATAATATGTCATAATGTGAGTAGAGTCAATTACAAGTAACAATTGGAGAAAAAAAGAGCAAGTAAATGTGATCATGCTAATTTATTAAAGGGGCAATGAACCCAACATTGGTTTTTTTGTTTTGTTTCAAACATAGTAATACATCTTATATGATCATTAACATAGCGATCTATGCCATTTGGCACTTTAACTAAATTAAGTTTACTAAAATAAGACCGTAAGTTAGAGAAAAGGTATCACAAAGTCACGTGGGACATAACCATGGGAAGACCACCATCTGTTCTACAACTCTCCTCTCAGCCCAAAACACATTTCTGGGGGTTCACATACACTTTAAATGTGGGTGGGAGCACCAAAATGTGTCTCTTACCTTGACCCGGTCGTACTGCTCGTCAATGTCCGGGGTGGAGGCGTTCTTCTCGTTGGCCCTGCTCACGGAGTCCGTCTCAGTGGTATGTGGGTCGTTGCCGTTGGCGTCCTCCTCCTGCTCCTCCTCCTCCTGGCCTCCCGTCACCCCCGCTGTGGACGTCTCCTCCGGAAGGTTCCCGTTCTCTTTGCTCGCGTGGCCGGGGGATCCCACGCTGGCTTCTTTCCCGTTCCCGATGTTGGAGATCCAGCCCAGCAGACCCTCGATTTTGTGCTTGCTCTCCTCGAGCTGCTCCACGGCCGCCGTCTTGACCGGAGCAAATGCACATGCAGACATTTCAATTAAAACCATAATGAAGGCCTTCAAAAGAATCACTATAAAGCTCCAGGTGTGTCGCCCATATGCTGTGATGACAATAGATGGATGTATCTGTGTATGTATGTATGGATGTATGGATCCATGGATGGATGTATGAATGGATGGATGTCTGGATATATGAATATATGGATGGATGGATGAATATTAGTATTATGAATATTAATAATACTATATAATATATTATATATATATTAATATTAATATTAATATATTAACACACAACAGTGGAATGCGAGCTTTTCTTACAGACACATATTTACTGTATAAATATATAAAAGGTTAAAATCCCGAACCTTCTCGCTCTCCTGCTTGATGGCAGTAGTTACCACCTTCTCCAGGTCTTTCCTGGACTCCTCGGCCCGCTGGTTGATGAGCTTGGCCTTACTCTTGGCATCCTCTAGCTTCCTATCCACGGCGGCCACCTGCTCGGGTGTCATCTTGGACCGGTTCTCCTCCAGGAACATTTTGGTGCTGCAGATGACGTCATTCAGGGCCCCGGCGTCGGTCAGCACGTCCTTCTGCAGGGCCTAGTGTCGGGGAGTGCACAGAATGTGAAGTAGAGACAGCGAGGGAGACATATTGGACGGGGAATGCATGATTGTGTCTCCAGTGTCTTCATTGGCCTAATTCACCTCATGGCTATCTTGGTTCTAAAGTTCCTCCACCCAGCTAGTATTTAGAAAGCATTATGGAACCAAGACGGTGGCTCCGTGAATAAGGCCCATCGTTACCTGGCGGTCATCTTGGTTCTAAAGTTCCCCCACCCAGCTGGTGTTTAGAATCCCAAGATGGAGGCAAAATGGTGGCTAGGTGAATAAGGCCCATGGTTTCCGTCCGCATACCTGGTGTTCCTGCTGGTACTGCTGCAGATCGCTAACACTGTCCAGTCTCTCCGTATGTCCAGCCTCCTGCTGGTGGCCGATCAGACGGTTCTCTGTCAGGGTGAGGCTATCGCAGAGCTCATCCAGCTTGTCTGAAAACTCCTTCTGTTTCTCAGTGACGACCTGGCGAAAAGCAAATACGTCGACGTCACTGTCAGAAAACACTCAACACACCATTCAACACCAAGGGCAGTGACGCAATGTGCACACAAAGGGGTAGACTATTGTCGACAACCAACCGGATAAGACAATAGGAGTATGCTGTAAACATGCAACCCGTTCACTAGATCATTAGGACCTATGTTCTCCTATGAGTGTTAGTGTTAATGTTGTAGAGCGATAGCACTCCAACAGAGAAGATGCTCTCTCCACGGTCTACGACTCATATTGGGTCTTGAGGCCTGTGGGACACACCAGCAGAAAGATTAGTATGTAGATCATAGCAGACATGCATGATTGGCATCTTCCCATACCATATAGTCCATACGTACAGTATATTAGAATGGAAATGCTTAAATAATACATAAAAATCCATTTCCATGAGAGTCTGTCTAGTCAGCGAGCCAGACTCCTCTTATGGGCACTCCAAGCCTCATCAAGGAGCCAACCTTCTGCTGCATGTCTCTCTCCCTGGTCTCCAGCAGGCCTTGCAGGGCTTGTCTCTGGGTAGCCAGCGCCTCGGTCTGCTCCCTGACTGCTCGCTGAGTGGTGCTCAGCAGCTTGAGGATGTGCTTGCTCTGAGCAGAGCTCAAGAACTCGGCGTTCTCAGAGACAAAGGACTGGACGTCGAACGCCACGTCCTCCAACTCCAGACGCACTCCCTGTTGCAAATTGCTCTCCATTTCCTGGAGTCAAAACGGATGAATTATGCGTAAACTCCCCAAACTACATTAGAATTTCACTTGTATTTCATGCAGCCATAAGGTCATGATGTGTACCTTGTTCCGTTGGAGGTTTTGTTTCAGCGACTCCACGTCATGTGTTTTGAGCAAAGCCCCGTCCGGTGTCTCAGATTTGTCTTGAAGGCAGCTGCTTAGCTGATCCAACTTACTGAGATGTTTCTGGTATGTCGAGTCCAAATGTAACTGCATAGTGCAATACAATAAATCATGCTGAATCATCAAGTCAAGATTAAGAGGATTAATTAATAATGATTAATGATTGGACTGTCCAAGCCACAGCAATATGACTCCCTTGGCATCCTGGGGCCATTAACACTGACCTTTCCCGATTCGATTTCCTGAGTTAGCGCGTGACTCTTTATTGCACACATTTGAGAAATTGCAGCAAAATTGGACTTGAGATGTGTGAATGTTGAAGCCAAGTCTTGTTGGATCTGTATGGGAATGTACTCATTGACAGAGCTCAAAAGCTCCTTTGCTTTTTCCAAATCCGACATGAGTACAACTTCCAATTTAGCCAGGTTGGACATCATTGTCTACAGTAAAGTAAATGCATGAAGTCAGAAAATAAATACAACAAAATAAATGCAACCTTCATATTTTCAACAATAAAAATAATGTTTTTGTATAGGATCTCTCACCTGCACATCTTGGAGCTGGTCCTGTAACTCCTCCATGTTGCTACTAAAGGAGCACTGGGATAAAAGTTCATTTTTTACATCATCTAAAAAGTCAGCATGGTCCTGGAGTCTTCCCACACACTCCAGGTAGGCCTGTGTGGAGTAGGGCTGTGGAAGGTTTAAAGACACAGCACACAAGTGATACAGGTGTTTCCCATGTAATGTGGAATATTAAAGAATAGAGTACAGAAAACAACACAAATGGATTACCATATCGTTCTGCTTGCCATCCCCATCTCTGGTGACATTGGACGAGGTCTGGACAGAAGGTGGTGGACCGAGCTCAGCACCAAGATGGAGACTCGGATCTTCTTCCGTTGCCGGCTCCTCCTCTGAGCTCTCCTCCTCCTCCTCCTCCTCCTCCTCTGAGCTCTCCTCCTTGATGCTCTCCAGGGTGTGCCACCTGTCGTCCTGAGAGTCGGAGTCCAGACCAACACCCAGGCTCTCTATCACCTCCTTGAGCACCGACGGATCTTGGCTTTCCGGAATGTTCTGCAGGACCTGGAGCAGTTTGGACTGGAGGCTCCCGACGTCACGTGGCCGGGCCATTTCAAGTGCCTCACAGAGTTCTTCGGGCCCGCTGTCCAGGTGTCCCGATTCATGTCCATGTGCACTGAGATCGATTTGGTCGCGCCATTTTACAAGATGGTCAGGGGCACCGCTTTGAAGGCTGTCATGGGTTGTGTCTTCGGTAACTAACACACTTGTGTCTGACCACCGGGTCATCGTGTCCTGGTCCTCAGCCACACCACCTTCGTCCTCTTCTGTTGTGGCCTCTTGCAAGGCATCTACCATAAACCTCTCTGCACCCCCTTTTGCATGTTGTGCGTTCGCCATTAACTCTTCCGTACCCCATTCTTCATTCCGTGTGTCGGGCTTCTCTGACGCATCTACATGAACCTCTTGGTCGTCCCTTCACCAATGTTGACCTTTTCACATCCCAATTCATCACCGTTTGCCCCTTTTACACACTGTTCAACAAGTTGCACGTTGGGTGTTTGTAAGGCATCTACGTTAACCCCTACTGTACCCCCTTCATCGTGTGGCATGCTAGTCTCTTGCGCATACACAACTCCACCTTCTAGGGCGTCCTTGTTGACCTCTTCAATATACTCTGCGTCTCGGCCCCTTACTTCGTGTTGTGTTTTGTATGTGGCCTTGTCTAAGTCTTTGACATTTAACTCGCCCCCATCATCACTGTTAACCCCTTTTACATCCCCTTCTTCCTGACGTGTGTTTGCCTTTTGTAAGGTATCGACCAGAAACTGCTCTGTACCCTCATCGCCATGTCGTGTGTGAGTCTCTGGTGAGACAGCTACATTGACCCCATCTATGCCTGCTTCTTTAAGTTGTGTGTCAGACTTTTGTAAGGCATCGACACAGACCTCTTCAATACACTTTCCATCTTGGCCCATCACCTCCACGGCCCGTTCAGCAACATTGAACCCATCTGTGCTGCCTTCTTTGTGTTGTGCGTTGGGCTCCTGTAGGGCTTCAACGTTAACTTCTTCAATAGCCCCGTCAGCTATGTTAACCTGTTCTGTACGCCCTTCACTGGATTGACTGTTGGGTTTTTGTGAGGCGTCTACATGAACCCCTTCGGCACGGCCTTCGACATGTGCTACCTTAGTCTCTTGGAAGACGGCAACATTAAACCCTTCTACATCTGCTCCTTCATTTTGTGGGTTCGGTTTCTGCAAGGGATCAACATTGACCTCTTCAATACATTCTGCGTCTGGGCCGACCTCTTCCGTCACCCCCTCATCAACATTACACCTAACTGTATTCCCTGCATCATGTTGTGTGTTGGGCTTTTGTAACGCACCTACATTCATAATAGTCCCTTCCCCATGCATCCGCTCTGTACTCCTTTCTTCGTGGTCTGTGTTGGGGTCTTGTAAGGTGTCTGCCTTCCCCCCTTCTATACCCCTATCACCGTTGACCCCGTTTACACCCCTGCCTTCATGCTCTGCGTTGCGTTTTTCTAAGGCCTCTAGCTTAACCTCCTCTGTACCCCTCTCATCCTGTCCTGCGTTTGTTCCTTGCAAGGCACCCACCGTATCCCCTTCTATATCTGCCGCTTCACGTTGTTGAGCGTTGGGTTTTTGTAAGACGTATGGGTTGACTCTTAACAGACCATTTATCTGCGCTAACCTGCTCCGGACACTGTCCATCACGCCGTGTGCTCTTATTCTGTAAGGCATCAACATTGAGATCTTCTATACGTCCTTCAACAACAGGCTGTGTGCCGAGATTCTGTATGGGATCTACACGGACCTCCTCTGTGTCTGACGTTGTAGACACGTCTAATAAACCACCGGAAAATGAAGTGGGATTCTCTGCGAAGTTGGAATCGTTGCATCTATTTAGATCTGCTGAAATTGCGGTTTCCTGAACCTTTTTGCTTATCATTTAGGAGACACTCAGTGTTGATGTCTGACCTCTGGGTTTTGTTTAAGCAGCAGTCTTTTTCTATTCTAGAGTCATTGATTCCATTCCCGTGTGTTTCTATGGTCTCTGGGTCGGGAGACAAACAGACCCGCATACCATCATTAGTCACGGTAAAACTTTGGCCAGGTTGTTTCTCTAAGGACATTATCCTGCCAATATCCCTGCCTAATGCAACTATCTCTGCAGCACTGAAATCCGACTCCAACACATTGTTGGATTTGGGACCTGACTGAACACATTCTGTATTCCCGATAGTAGCCTGTGATACAGAAGAAGTGGGCTTAATTTCATTAGTAACATTCCCTTCTGAATGGAATAATGGCTGTTGAGGATACGCACTTTCGTGGCTAACTCCTGTGATCTCACTCTTATTCTCTCCTCTGGACACAGAGCTTGAGCGAACAGCATTTCCAAACACATCCCTTGGCGATGACTCATCCACAGCCCGACTGTGCTCACTAATCAAAGATGACTGAGTGAGGCTCACAGACACATTTTCCGTTTTGCTCTCCTCTGACAATACATCACTGTGCGATGACGACATGCCTGAGTCACTCTGAACAGGACTAACCATCTGATTGCCCAGAAGGCCGTAATATCTCAGAAAATCTCGATCGACGGGTGAGCCGTCTCCTACGCAACACAGGTTGGCCGGAGTGGTATACTCGTGACCCAGCGGAGACTCAACGTTGCGGTCAAATTCTCTGTTGATCTGACAAGGCAACGGTGACAGGGTTGGCTGTGCGTGATTATGGATAGCGTTGTCAGATTGATTCATCGTACGCGTCGGCTGACTATCGATCATTTCCTGTCCGCCCAAATCTGCCCGCAGTGGCGGTGCTCCGTCGGCGGGGGGAAACGCCCCGCCTCCTGTAACCTGACTCCAGGGGTCCGCTGAGATCATCTGAGTGCCAGAAGGTCCATGACTAATACATGAGGGAGTGCAGGATGTGGATGCTCGTTCATTTCTCCCACGTTTAGTTTTATCCTCCACTCTGCGCATCCATTTGCACTCTCTAAACCATCCCTGTTCGATCTGTTCATCGGGGACATCAAGCATCACGACAGCAACCTTGTCCCGTTTGTAATGCTGCAAGGAGCTCTCTCCATCAAGCGTACCGATGAGCCCCGGACGCACTGATTACATGTGGGAATCACTGCCACTTGCACCAGGCGTGAATGATGGCTCTGGGCGTCAGGTCCGACTGAGGCACGACCACAGTGACTCGCTCACAGACGTCCTCCAACGCTAAATTGCCACTGATAGCGACCGGGCAATTGGAGATTTGCATCAGATCCACCACCCAGAAGACCTGGTGGGTCATTAATATGTGAAGCTCATAAAAGGACGCTGAGCCCCTTGACACGGATTGCGTGAAGTCTGACATTGTGCCTTTCCCGTCCGTGCTATTCTCCTCTCCACACAACTGCACGACAAGTGACCCAGACGCCTGCACATTAAACACAGGCATCTTAGGGCTGTGATGATCCACATACATTATGTCTATTTTCTCTTTTAGGGTCTCCTTCAAGAGCAGTAGCATCGTCTTGTGTCATTGGCTGTGTGTATTCTGGCACTTGGTGGAAGCATGACGGTTCTGTGCTTATATCAGTGGTGTGTCGTTGACCCACTACACAGTGAATTAGGATCGAAGGCTGATTGTGTTTCGTCAGAAGACTTTACAGCCACTGAAAAACTTTTGGACAAACTTTCAATATGCCACTGAGTGTGAATGATAAGTTAGGCTATTCCCTGAACAAGAAGTGGAGAAGTTTGAAGTCTCAGAAGGCATTGGAATATCAAAATGTTCATAGGTAGCTCTTTTGTGTTCAGTGTCCATATAATATTGAACATTTTCACAGTTTTCAAATTCCGTAGAATGTGTATTATCTGTGTTCTTTTCAAATAAAATGTATTCTGTAGAAATACAAATAGTATCCTCTTCTGCATTATATTCAGCTCCCTCAACATGACCGAATTGTGCTTCATCAAAGTCAGTATCACTTCCCAGTGTGACAAAAGTATGTGAAGTTAATGCAAGCTTGCTCCTTGATAAATCATTTGTGTCCCCCTCATCAATGTGCAACGATTCCCGAGGGTCTGTACAGTTCTGTCTGTGCGTCTCAAAATCGACCTCCCCTGAAATATCGTAAACATCCGAAGTGAGAGAGCAAGGTGTGTGTTCATGGGATTCACAAAACTCTAAGTCTTCAATGAAAAGTGGAACCATGTTGGTCAAGCGTCTATCGAGAATCAACAGCCTTTGTCCAGACTTCGGATCCAGGTAACTGTTCATCATGAGGTATGAGGTGAATAACTGTCTCATCTCTGAAGGAGACGGATGTCTGCTGCTGACCTCGAGATCACCTGTGGCGTGAGGGCATCCATCGAGTGTGAGTTCCCTGAACATGAGCCAGGAAGAAAATTGTGCATTGAGCTCCTCTACATCAGGCAACGCGACAGGGAATTCTATAGATTTCAACACCTCTGCTGTGTGATGGTCAATAAAGCCCATTTTAGCGGCAGAGTCAATGTCCACCACCTCGTCGTTGTCCGGTATGTAAAAAGCGGCTATCTTTGACCAATTTCGGAGCAGTGTGCTGCAGTAGTCATAGTCAAGTTGTTGGTGCTCAGACAAGGAGGAATTGGTTGTGATTTCCTCAGAGTGAGGGATTAAAAGTCCTATAAAACCTCTCTGTTTTTCAAGCACAATGAGCGTACTACTATGTCTCACCAAGTCACACTGGACAGCTTCATCCACTGCCGGTCCCTCCTCATCCAGGAGGCCAGTGTCTGTCTGTTGACTTTGCCCCACACCCCGTTCTGTAAGGAAATTTGTCAAGGGATTTCCATCCATTCCTGAGTGGATATCACTGTCTGCAAACAGCATCTTAATATGTGCCGGTGTGAACGACGTGTATGAACCCTCAACCCCTCTTTTATCATACCATGCACTACACTCCTCAGGCCCTTGCAGTTGTACGTTTTGTAGAAGGTGTGTGGAGACAGAAGCGGGGATCAAGCCTGACTGAAATGCCCTCTCTGGGGTCATTGGGTCACCAGTATAGCACATGTTCAACAGGTAAAATCCTTCAACCAGAATACAGAAAAGTCAAAACAGGAGACAGAACTACAGTTTCTCCAGGTGAAAATGGACAATCTACAGCAGGAAAGAGCCATTCTGAGCCGGGATCTCCTCAAGGCTCAATCTCAGATAGGCCTCCTGGAAGAGGAAAACGTTCAACTTAAGTTAAAGATTAGTCAACTTGAAAGCCGCAAATGTCTTTGCTCGAAGGATGTGGAAGCCCTTCAGCAAAGGTTATCGGAGAGCGAGCAAAAGGTGACAATAAAAGAAGAGGAAGCCAAATCGCTAAAGGAACAGATTGTTTGCTTTGTCGAGGAGGTGGAGAGCCTGGAGGAAAAGCTCCGGGAGCTGGAGATTCTGATAAAGACGGAAAACAAACACAAGGATGAGCACACCTCACCAAAAGAGGTGGATCAACCCTGTGCCAAAAACAGCAAGGCTACCACGTCGATCTCCAAAAGATCACTCACACAGACAACGGTGATCACCTCATGCGAAAACGGAAGGCGTGAGCTAGAGGAGGAAGAAGCAATGAAAATGAGAACATCTTCAGAGGTATGACTGAATACATTAAACACAATATCACATACGTTAGCATATACAATATCACAATATTCAAACATTTATCATCATTTTTACACATATAATCATTTAATCTCATTTACTGTTAACGGTTCATTTGTTATCGAAAACAAATTAATTTAAATATTTTAATTACTTTCTTTTTTGTTGTCATATTCACAGATTTCAACACTGGAGAAAGGAAAAATAACAGGCAAAGACAAAATGGAAATGACGTTCCATGAGTATGTGCAGAAACTTTAAACAGTGCTAGTCAAATGACCATGGCGCAACAAAAAGACACCCACAGTGCCTCTCAAGTCACACAGGAAAGGAAAGGCAAACCGGGTGGTTTGTCGACAATCGCAACAAACCTATATACGTCGCTCATCGGACGTAAGGACGACGCCACAGAGTTATCTAAAGAGGCTCGCACCGTATCAGAACAGTCCAATGAGATGTCAGTTAAAGATGATCGCACCACACATAAGTCAATGGAAAGTTCAAGACACACAACAGATCCAAAACACAGTGTTGTACGTACAACCACCTGCACCACGGTCAACCTCACAGGGCTCCAGGGCAGCATAAGCATCGATGGTTTAATCAAAGCCAAGCTGTTGGACAAAGATGTTTTACGTAGGTTAGAAATGGGCCTCACCACAGTGGAAGTGGAAGTTGCTCAGTTCCTCAGCCAGCCAAAAAACCATCGCTGGGGTATACCTGGAGTCGAGTAAGAAAAAGATCTCTTTCTTAGAAGCCGCCGAAAAAGGCATCTTGGCCCATGCTAATGCCATTGAGTTTTTAGAAGCGCAGGCTGCAACAAGCAGTAGCATTAGCTTAGCCGCAGGGAAACCCCAGCTATTTGAGGATGCCCTTGGAAAAGGGAGCCTTGACACACTTTCTTAAAGGCAAGCTAAAGAGGCACATTTAGCATTTAGCGGCTACATCCATGGGGACAAGAAGCTGTCTGTGTTTGAGGCGATGGAAGCCAGACTTGTTGACCGGTGTAACGGAAACGCATTCCTGGAGGTCCAGTTAGCCACCGGAGGACTGGTAAACCAGAGTTGGGTGTTAGGGTTCCTGTTGACATAGCTGTCGATCGGGGACTGTTAACCAAAGCCACTCTGCAGAGTCTGTACGAACCCCTCACCAATCCCAAGAGGTTCCACGACCCTTGCACCGGGCAGAAGGCGCACTATGGAGAACTTCTGAGTACATGTGTCTATGATGTGGACGACAGCGTCTATCCTTCTTCCGTTTCCCGACGCGCATCTATCCAACGCATCTCCCACCAGTGCCCGTAAGTGGTCTGTCATCAGCAGCCTCGGAGGCACAGAGATGTCAGCGTACGCAGCGTACAAGGGTGAGCATATCAACAAGAGGACCTATCTTTTCTTGTCGCGACAAGGCGCCGAATGGGTGGAAGAGGCTAGCGTTGACGCCAATGGTAGCGTGAGACACATTATCACAGATGGCAAAAGCGGGAGACGGCTCTGTATTGAGACCGCCATAAGTCAGAGATTTCTGGAGACGACCGAACTCGCAAGCTACCGCAGTGGGAGTCTGAGCATTTATGAGCTGGTGGACCTCATCTACTCCAGAATGGTGGTGGTGGAGGATGTGAACAGCCCCGTCGCGGGCCTGTGGGACTCCACTCAGAGGAAACTTTTGTCAGTCCTACAAGCGTTTCAAGAGAACCTAATAGACGGTGTCACAGCACTAAGGCTGCTGGAGGCCCAGGTTTGCACCGGAGGAATCCTTGATCCCACGTCTGGGGAGAAGGCCACCCTGAAACAGGCCCTCAGCCGAGGTCTTGTAGGTGGGTCGTTTGCCCGCCAACTCTCGCTGTACGAGCAGGCCTACCATGGCATCGTCCAACCCAAGACGGGGAAGAGAATATCCGTAGCTCAGGCCATTCAGGAGAATCTCTTCCCTAAAGACATAGGTATGCGCTGCCTTGAGTTCCAGCTGCTGACCGGAGGGCTGATTAATCCCGAAACTCAGAGCAGAATCTCCCTCGAGGAAGTCGCTCAGAGTGGTCTTCTGGACAAAAGCAGTCTGGCGTTACTGAAAGATGCAAAGTTCTACAGCAAAATCCTCATTTGCCCTAAGACCAGAAGATGCATCTCCTACAAGGAGGCTCTGGAGACAAGTATCCATGACCACCACACTGGGCTAAGGTTACTGGAGGCTGTGAGGGCCAAGGCAACACGCCAATCTTATTGGAATTATCACTAAATGTAAATAGTCTGTTCTCATTAGTAGTAATGCAATGTAAAGCATTGTAAAGCAACATAATCACATAATCACATAATCACTGGTTGACTTTAGGGGTCTGGAATGTTTTATACATTTGATGTAACATGACCTGGAATATTCTGACGGTGTTGAAATGCAGTGGTACATATTGAGACCAAGCAGCCATTTTAAATCATGTATGTTGACAGTTTCTGGGGCATTTCAAAGTGAAAACTGAATATAAAAATTCCTTCATGGTGTGTATTTTATTCCTTCATGACGTATATTTTATATATATTTTTAATCATTTTTGGTTTGTATTTTATGCAAATATATTCTATTATTAAACAAATATTCAGAACATAAAGGCATGGCATACGGTTGTTGAGTCCAGTTATTCATATCTGTTTCTGAAAACCTCTAAAGTGATTTGGGAATAGATGAATAAATACGTCAACAGTTCCATCACTGTGCTGGGTTCCAATGTAAAGGTTGAAAACACAGACCTTTAAAGAATCCCTTCTGAATCTGTTAATATTCTAGAGATCGGCTGATGAGGAGAAGAAGGAACACGGAGATAAAGTTAGCAATCTGTTGCACTGGATGTCCGATGTGAAGCAGGGCCAAGATATGACAAACGCAAACACAGAAGCCTCTAATAAGCCGCAGGTAAACACTTTGTGGGGTCCTCCTTCTATGTCATTCATATGATGTTCTGTATAATGCCGATCGTTTCATACATTTACTGTATATATACATTTAGGAATTAATATACATTTATAAATATATATATATATACATTGACCTTATATGTATACATTTTTCAAATTGGTACATGCACTTATCATGTGTACATAATAGCTAATGAGGTAAATATAATACCTTCTATTCATTTTGAGTATCAAAGGTACACAATATTTATATTTTCTATTCTCTGTTCTCATAGTTTTGGTTTTTTATTTTTATTTCATCTTCTATAAGACACTTACGTCAAGATCATGTACAATACATTTCATAACTTATTTTCTATTCACTTACTGAGCTGAATTAAACTGACATTGTTCAGATATCACTCATGAATGATAGTAAAACACAAATTCACATTCATTTTAATCAGTGGATATGCCTTGAAACTAAACATCAGCCATAGCAAGAGTAACATTTTAGATTTCTACCCTAACCTCACTGTTCAGCCAATGGCAATCAATCTGTTCACGTCAAACCATCCATCATACCATTTACCAGTTTGTGACCGTTGGTAACTACATAGTTAATATATGATTGTTACTATTTTAGGTTTCCATCGAAGAGATGGTCACCAAAAAGGAACAAATCGCCGAAGCCTTAAGGGCAACTCAAATGATGTTGAACAAACACAGTGACAAGTAAGCGACGTCCGTTACACCGTTTGATGCGTGACATCTTACACACGAAGTGCTCCGCTTAAGCCCGACCATTTTCTCTCGGATTCCCACAGAATGTCAGAGGAGGAGAGGCAGAAAGCCCAGGAACAGCTGATGTCTCTCAGCCAGGCCTACTGCGACCTATCCCAGCAGTGTGCCGATCAGATGCCCTCCACAGACCAGGTTGGATAACAGGCTGGTCCCCTTACCCCCCCCCCCCCACTGCCCCGTCACCAACAGGCCCGATAGTGTGTTTGTCGTACAGCTGGCACCGACTGTCACATTGCATGACTAACCTTTGCCTTTGTGACCTTATTTCTCGCAGGCTGTGAAAAGGTTCTCCCGTCATTGTCTGTCTGTTGTTATTGTGTGTACTGGATCACTGCGGAATGTTGACGACCGCAGGATATACTGTCGGCTTATCGGGAGTATGGAGTATGCTGTGAACATGCTTAGCTTAGTCCCCGCGTCGTTCTCGCTCTTCAAACGTCGGTCTCCACCGAAACCATGCGCTTGACCCGTCGTGCACCAAATGAACCAATAATACTTCTTCACGTGATTTACAACGCTTGGTCTGTCTTGAGAGATGCTGTGTATTCCCTTCACAGACGCATGACAGCTTCAATGTGTTTGTTGTTGTTGTTGTGTCGTGCTTTAATGTTGTCGTGTACTGCTGTCAAAGCCTGCACTTACGCATTATGATCTCTTAACATGCACATGTATGTCGAATGGTGAGTAAAACCTTTTTGCCTTGTCTCTTGAGTACCAATGCATCATGCAATTTGCCTTTCCACATACATTACCAAATGTATTTGGTGTTATTATAATTCCCCCTGTTTTTGTCGTTTGCAGGATTTTGAAGACACATTTACTGCTGGGAGTGGCCAAAATTATCAGACTGATTTCAGTGTGGCCTGGCCTTTAAACTCTGCTCTCATTCGTTCTGACCGAGAGGTGTGTCCGGATGTAAACCGTACCCTGAAACAGGATGTTAGGTACAACACACCCCACCACCAAACCCCTGATCTGAACGATGATGGCGGCCAGGCTACTCAGAGTCCTCCACCGCTCTCCTCCGTGCCCATGACGACACTAGCCTCACTCAGGGAGGGGGGAGGGAAGGAATCAGAGCAGATAGGCGTCCACCATGTGGGCGACGGCATTTCCAAATGACTCATCCACAGCCCGACTGTGCTCACTAATCAAAGATGACTGAGTGAGGCTCACAGACACATTTTCCGTTTTGCTCTCCTCCGACAATACATCACTGTGCGATGACGACATGCCTGAGTCACTCTGAACAGGACTAACCATCTGATTGCCCAGAAGGCCGTAATATCTCAGAAAATCTCGATCGACGGGTGAGCCGTCTCCTACGCAACACAGGTTGGCCGGAGCGGTATACTCGTGGCCCAGCGGAGACTCAACGTTGCGGTCAAATTCTCTGTTGATCTGACAAGGCAACGGTGACAGGGTTGGCTGTGCGTGATTATGGATAGCGTTGTCAGATTGATTCATCGTATGCGTCGGCTGACTATCGATCATTTCCTGTCTGCCCAAATCTGCCCGCAGTGGCGGTGCTCCGTCGGCGGGGGGAAACGCCCCGCCTCCTGTAACCTGACTCCAGGGGTCCGCTGAGATCATCTGAGTGCCAGAAGGTCCATGACTAATACATGAGGGAAGTGCAGGATGTGGACGCTCGTTCATTTCTCCCACGTTTAGTTTTGTCCTCCACTCTGCGCATCCATTTGCACTCTCTAAACCATCCCTGTCGATCTGTTCATCGGGGACATCAAGCATCACGACAGCAACCTTGTCCCCGTTGTAATGCTGCAAGGAGCTCTCTCCATCAAGCGCACCGATGAGCCCCGGGACGCACTGATTACATGTGGAATCACTGCCACTTGCACCAGGGTGAATGATGGCTCTGGGCGTCAGGTCCGACTGAGGCATGACCACAGTGACTCGCTCACAGATGTCCTCCAACGCTAAATTGCCACTAATAGCGACCGGGCAATTGGAGATTGCATCAGATCCACCACCCAGAAGACCTGGTGGGTCATTAATATGTGAAGCCTCATAAAAGGACGCTGAGCCCCTTGACACTGATTGCTTGAAGTCTGACATTGTGCCTTTCCCGTCCGTGCTATTCTCCTCTCCACACAACTGCACGACAAGTGACCCAGACGCCTGCACATTAAACACAGGCATCTTAGGGCTGTGATGATCCACATACATTATGTCTATTTTCTCTTTTAGGTCTCCTTCAAGAGCAGTAGCATCGTCTTGTGTCATTGTCTGTGTGTATTCTGGCACTTGGTGGAAGCATGACGGTTCTGCGCTTATATCAGTGGTGTGTCGTGACCCACTACACAGTGAATTAGGATCGAAGGCTGATTGTGTTTCGTCAGAAGATATTACAGCCACTGAAAAACTTTTGGACAAACTTTCAATTGCCACTGAGTGTGAATGATAAGTTAGGCTATTCCCTGAACAAGAAGTGGAGAAGTTTGAAGTCTCAGAAGGCATTGGAATATCAAAATGTTCATAGGTAGCATAGGTGTGTTCAGTGTCCATATAATATTGAACATTTTCGCAGTTTTCAAATTCCGTAGAATGTGTATTATCTGTGTTCTTTTCAAATGAAATGTATTCTGTCGAAATACAAATAGTATCCTCTTCTGCATTATATTCAGCTCCCTCAACATGACCGAATTGTGCTTCATCAAAGTCAGTATCACTTCCCAGTGTGACAAAAGTATGTGAAGTTAATGCAAGCTTGCTCCTTGATAAATCATTTGTGTCCTCATCAATGTGCAACGATTCCCGAGGGTCTGTACAGTTCTGTCTGTGCGTCTCAAAATCGACCTCCCCTGAAATATCGTAAACATCCGAAGTGAGAGAGCAATGTGTGTGTTCATGGGATTCACAAAACTCTAAGTCTTCAATGAAAAGTGGAACCATGTTGGTCAAGCGTCTATCGAGAATCAACAGCCTTTGTCCAGACTTCGGATCCAGGTAACTGTTCATCATGAGGTATGAGGTGAATAACTGTCTCATCTCTGAAGGAGATGGATGTCTGCTGCTGACCTCTAGATCACCTGTGGCGTGAGGGCATCCATCGAGTGTGAGTTCCCTGAACATGAGCCAGGAAGAAAATTGTGCATTGAGCTCCTCTACATCAGGCAAGGTGACAGGGAATTCTATAGATTTCAACACCTCTGCTGTGTGATGGTCAATAAAGCCCATTTTAGCGGCAGAGTCAATGTCTACCACCTCGTCGTTGTCCGGTATGTAAAAAGCAGCTATCTTTGACCAATTTCGGAGCAGTGTGCTGCAGTAGTCATAGTCAAGTTGTTGGTGCTCAGACAAGGAGGAATTGGTTGTGATTTCCTCAGAGTGAGGGATTAAAAGTCCTATAAAACCTCTCTGTTTTTCAAGCACAATGAGCGTACTACTATGTCTCACCAAGTCACACTGGACAGCTTCATCCACTGCCGGCCCCTCCTCATCCAGGAGGCCAGTGTCTGTCTGTTGACTTTGCCCCACACCCCGTTCTGTAAGGAAATTTGTCAAGGGATTTCCATCCATTCCTGAGTGGATATCACCGTCTGCAAACAGCATCTTAATATGCTCCGGTGTGAATGACGTGTATGAACCCTCAACCCCTCTTTTATCATACCATGCACTACACTCCTCAGGCCCTTGCAGTTGTACGTTTTGTAGAAACTGTGTGGAGACAGAAGCGGGGATCAAGCCTGACTGAAACGCCCTCTCTGGGGTCATTGGGTCACCAGTATAGCACATGTTATCCTGTAATTGACTATCACCATGTGGACTGTGAAGTGAACGAAATAAAGCATTCAAAGACAAAGATAAAATACAGCAATACAATTATTCAGTTGGATGAATGTGCCATGCTGAAAGCCACCTAACCAAGGCTTGCACAATTGAGGCCCATAGCGACGTTAATATACCAATAATAATAATAATAATAACCAGCGCATTCGATGACAATAACAACACTCACCTCCTCGTCTTCGGCTCTCCTCAACGTCTCGCTGGCGAACTTCACACACTGGGTCATGAGCGTGACCAGCGCAGTGTAGCGTGTCCGCAGGTCCATGAACTGTTGGCGAGCAGGAAAATAACCCACAAAAACGAACAACCGAATGCTTTAGTTTGAATGGCTCATCCCACAAGGAGGTGGTTCGGCTAAACTTGGTATCGTTGGGGCTGAGGTTACCTCCTGCTGGATGGCGTCCGAAGAGTTCTGCATCCTGCGTTTCTTCAGCGGGGATTTATGCTGGGAGTCCACCATGGCCCTGTAGGTCATCAGCTGAAGTTCGTAATCCTGCAAAAAACAAAACAAACAAGGAAAAGGTGAAGAAAGAGTGAGATTGCGAGGGACTACTTTCTCTCTGGTGTGCGTGTCGTACTTTGTGTCACGGAACTCACTTTAACAGCGGAGGAGTACTGCTCCGAGTGCTTCTGGCATTCTGCTATCCTGCTGTGCTTTTGCTCAATTTCAGAGACGAGAACCTGAAGAAATATACAAAATATTATCATTTATTATTTTACTACTACTTACTTTTAGCAGCTTACAGTGATACATGTTATCATTGAGTGGGTAGGAGTTTGAAGCTTCTTGCTCGGGGATGCCTACAGGTAACCTGTGGACATTGGGTTTTGAACTCACAAACGTTCGGCTGAGACGTAAACTAAAGTCTGTATCCACAACAACCCGGTCAGAGCCACCTCTAGTCTAACCTTCTGTTGGTTGAGCAGCTCAGCGAGAGCCTTGCTGTCTTCCGGTTTGGTCTCCTGGGCCTTCAGCTGCGCGGCCTCCATGTCTCTGACCCACTCGTCCAGACTGCCGTACGAGTCTCTGTAGTATTTCAGTGATTTGCTGATGCCTTCCAGTTCCCGAAGCCTAAGATCAATCATAACGAATGACAGATATAGTTTGAGGCAAAAATGGGAAAATCTGTATGTTCATTTACATGTTTACATTTTTTTTCATTTAGCAGACGCTTTTATCCGAAGTGACTTGCAAAGTGAGGCTGAGCACGACCAAAACATACAGTAAAAATCTGAGTACAGTTTAAAAAAAATTAACTATTTGTAGTAGTACTTTTACTATAGGAAGCAGACATTCCTATAGACATTCCTATAGCAAATGCCAGACGAGTCACCAACCTGTTGTCGATCTGGGAGTGGACGCTGAGCCATCTCTCGCTGAGCTGGTCGGCCTTCTCGCGGTGCCAGTCCAGGTCGAAGTCCCGCTCGTTGTGGACCTTGAACATGCGCTCGCTGATGCTGCGCGCCTTCTTCAGCTCGTCCTCCATGTCGTGGAACACCTCCTGCTCCTCGTCGATCTCCGACCGCCAATGCTAGGAACGACAATAAGACAATGAATACAAAGTCAACGACAGAAATCCACTTCTGGAGTTTAATTCTAATGCCCGGCCCACAATTGGTGCGTGGTCACACCTTGAGCGTGCTGATGACCGTCTCGATGGATTTGAGGTCGCAGTTGACGGCGTCCTCCTCGTACAGTTTGGATTCGTAGACTTTGACCAGAGCCTCGGCTGTCTGGCTGTTCTTCACCACCAGGCTCACCGTCTTCAGTCTGCACGATGAGGGGGAATGACCAGAGAATGAGCATTTCTCACGGTATGTTGTTCATCAATACAATATTCCCTTTTTCATAATGATCATAATGGCATAATGATCAAATGCCTGAGAAGTATGTAGGATAGCATGCATATTTACAAAATAAGTTGATTGTGGTTATATTGATTGTTTTCTTTTATCTTGCATTCTTTTGTATCTTTTAATGTTATTTACCATCTCAACATCATACTAAATGAGGGATATCCCTCAATGACTTCAAGTTTAAATAAATAAAAATGAAAAATTGACAATCACACCACAAGCCACTTGGTCCCGTGCCGTGACTCAATTTCATTGAATCACGAACATTATGTTGAAACCGGCTTGATGGAAATCATTTTGAACGGTGAATAGGCCCCCTAGGGAGGCCTGATTATTAACATCACTGGACGGGGCCCCCCGGGGTCATTCCTCTGCACTCACTTGTCCATGAAGATGGAGGACATGGAGTGCACCTGTTCCCATGTTCTGCACCAGGACGTTGAGCTCTGAGGGATACAGCGTGGGAGCAGCGAGGGCGACGGAGGACGCCTGCTTGAGGAACACCTCACACCTTCCTTCATCACGCCCAGGTCCCCCTTCAGCTGCCCAGCTCAACCCATCTTCTTCTCGAGGAGACGAGGAGAGAGTAGTGGTGGGTCAATCATCAAATTCATCTGTCATATGTTTTTGTAAAACAAACCATTTTATTGTAATAAAGTTGTGCGTCGCCATTTGTTTTGTGTTAATCTCACTCCCAAGTGTATCTCTGTGATTGTGATTTTTTTTGTGATCGTGATTGTGAGATTGTGATTGTGACGTGGAGTTCTCCGGTAATTATTATGTTATTGTGAACTCATTTACTTTATTGTTCTGGCGTCGTTTTCTCTGTAAGACTTTGTATCGCAGTTTTGCAACGAAATGTGCTCCCACATCAAACGTTTGACTGACTGACTGAACATGAAGACGTTCATTAAACCATGAATACGTGGCTAAGCACAGCTATAACGTTAGCGTGTGCACAGCTAGCCGCGGAGAGCCGCACCTCCTGCTCCGTGATGCGCAGGAGACTCTGGCTCCAGGTTCTCGCGGTTCCAGGGGCGTCCGGATCTTGCGGATCAGGTGTTCCTCGTGGGCCTCCAGGTGCATGCGGAAGTTACGAACTTCCGAGATGTAGCGGTTGTACTCGGACTCCCTCGCGCTCCTCTGGTGACCGCAAGAGGGGGGAGAAAAAGTATGAATTATTTTGTAATATTATATTCATGTTGAATTGGGATAGTAAGTAATTCATCAAGTGTGTGCCCGCCATATAAAGGTTGATAAAATAGTATCATGTTATTCAAATAACACAATAACATTGTATATGTTGAAAAAAATAAGAATATTACAGTGCAGTCTAGATTGATGAAACACAGATCCACCACTAGGTGGCAGCGCTCTCCCAGAATAACACCTAGCTACATGTTAGGCGGTGGTACAGTCTGCTCAGACCGCCTCCGGGGAGTTCAAAATCCATCTGGACGTATAATTCCAAACGGAATTAACTTTGGGCTTAATAGGCTTTCAGAGGCATGTGTTTCCCCCGCCCTCTCCCGTCGGGATAGCGTGGAAAAATCTTGGGCGTGCCTCTCTCTGCCGAGCGCAGCAGGTCCTCGTAGTACTGCTTGCAGGCAACCACCTCCCGCTCCGAGTGGGCCCGGTCCGCCACCGTGAACACCTCCGACTCCTCGCTGTCCCCCAGGAACTCCTGGAAGTGGGAGTCCAGGTTGCTGAGCACCTGCTGGTGGGCCCCTGGCAGCATGGTCTTGAGCTGAGGAAGGGTAAGTAAATAGATGAGGAAATAAATCAACGCTAACATATCTCCTGCTACGGTGGGTGAATCGAAATTAGTCGAATGGATTATCAAACATGCGTATGAACATCTATAATTATGGCCTCTTGGATTGCAACGTGATGAACATGTCTCTGCACGGTTGCTCTGTGCGTGAGTGAGCAACCCAGTTTCCCCGCCTTCCCCGATAAAATAGCATTGTATTGTATCATAAATTGGCCCCCCCACCTCAGGATTTGTTCCCTTATTTTAGCGATGGCTTCATGGGGAAAGCAGTATTTCATTTGCGAATGTAACACATCGTCAATCGTACCGAGGCGACGTTCCAGTTGCGGACGGCGCGAATGTCGGCCATGAGGTAGTGCCAGGACACCACGCTCTTAATGTTGACGTGGGAGCGGTGCCACAGGGACAGAGCGTTCTGGTACGTCTGCTCGACCCTGCAGGCAGAAGAAGAAGAAGAAGAAGAAGAAGAAGAAATTAGGTCAGAGATGGCTTTCCAGGCACTTGAAGTTAAAGTTGAAGTTTGTTTATTGTCATTCATTCATATGCACAGTATACAAGAATGAAATGGCGTTTCTCACGGACCAAGGTGCTAACACGGAAGAAAAAACATACAAAAATACATGATATGAAAAAAAACTAGAATACAAAATCCTGTGCATGAACATAGTGATCAGCATATGGCAACATAGTGCACAGCAGAAACTATAAGAATATAAATAATATAAGTAATATCTAACTGGTGACCTCAGGTAATAATACATAGTTTAGGTATAGGAGGCACAGTGGTGATGATGGTCTGGTATAAAGTGTCTGTGCAGGGCAGTCATGGAGACCATTGCAGGAACAGAGAAGTACAGTCCAGGTGAGTTGTATGTGTGTAATGTATTGTGGGGTCGTTCTTGTGTGTATGTGAGAGGGTGAGGGAGGGGGTCCCGTCCTGAGAACCATCCGTACCTGGTGGCCATCTCCACGGCTTCCTTGTTGGGCGGTGGCACGGTGAAGCACACCGAGGGCACCATGGCCTCGTTGCCTCCGGGGCTGACCACCTTCCACTTGGCCCGGTGCGAGTTGCTGGCCAGGACACACTCGTCGCCCTTAAAGATGGTGATCTGGGGGGGGGAAGGGAGCCACACGTTTAGTGTTTAGTAGACCAATGCGACTTCCAAGGAATTCAAATTCAGAAGTCATGAAGGAGCAGGGAGGAGGGGGGGGGGGTTCTCTCAGTAGGAGGTTGGCGGCAGGAAGCAGATAGGAGGTCCTTTTCTGTTGCAGACATTTGGGGATCGAACCCCAGCACCTTTGGGTTGGGAGTCGCCAACACTCATGGCCACTACCGCTGTCCTAGGAGTGGAGTGTATCGGGGTGGGATCTCATACCTCGATCTGGCGGTAATCGCAGATGGCTTTGACGGGAATGGACGACCGGACGGGGCTGTCTGGGTTGCGCGGGCGGAGCTGGACGATGGTTTTGGCCCGGCCCACCAGCCCGGCCACGGTGCTGCAGTACTGAAGCAGCTGCTCTTTCTCCTCCTGGGGGGGGGGGGGGGGGGCACAAGACACACGTTATTATTACTGTATATTTATGAACGTATGAGGATTTTAACCAATGTTCAAGATTCAGGATTTCTTTATCGCCATATGTAACAAGTACAATGGAATGCTTACTCCCCGTTCACTCCTGCAGTATATACATTCTAAACAACTCTAAACAATTAGTAATAGTACCTAGTATGTACAGTCAAAAGCAATAAACAATATTCTTAGAAACATAAATACTAAAACAACTGTAAATATATTAAGTACGGTAAAAAGTACACCGTAAAAATGAACAAGTAAAGTAGTAATACTCTGGCTGTTGGTGCAAAAATGTAGTCAAATGTGGGGGGGGGGGGGGCGAACACCATGCAGCCACCACTACGACACTGTCCAGCGCCTGTGCTGAGCGTTACCATGGACTCCTGGACGAGGTCCTCCAGCTTGTGCAGGCTGCTGGTGCGGTCGCAGCTGTACTTCCTCCGGATGGCGTCCTGCAGGTTCTTGAGGCAGTCCAGGGACTCCTTGGCCTCGCTGAAGAACTGAAGCGAACGAGAACCAATGCGGGACAAGTCAGCGGGCAAACCAAACAGTGGGTGGGTGGGCTACTACTGAAATGGTTTGAGCCGCCGGGCGGACGGAGGGGAGTCGCGGAGTCGCACCTCGAAGTAGACGACGTTCTCCCGGAGATGCTGCTCCACGCAGGAGCAGAGCTGCAGGATCCAGTTCCACTGGGTCTGCATGGCCGCCCGGTAGGCCTGAATACACACACACACACACACACACACACACACACACATTCAATTAATACAAAAATATTAAAATAGTGTCAATTTCAATTTCAATTAAATTTCAATTAAACGGATGCTGATAGCATGTCAGCATCCGTAGCGGTCCGAGGTGAGAAACCAGAAGCCAGACGGGGTGCTTGTACCTCTATCGTCAGCTTGGCCGGGTGCTTCTCCACCAGCAGGCCCTCCGCCTTGTCCTGCACAGACTTGATCGCCTCCTCCTTCTCCTCCAGTTCCCTCATCAGATCCTGCCAACGGGGGAACACACAATACACACACACACACACACACACACACACACACACACACACACACACACACACACACACACACACACACACACACACACACACACACACACACACACACACACACACACACACACACACACACACACACACACGGAGAGTCACTTAACACCCCAGCATAAAAAGCTAAAGCTAATGGGACACTCCCTCCTGTCAGACGGGTTGGCCTAATGGCTGTAAACGGTACTTTTGCAACTTGGCTGCCGTGGAGGAACCACATATCACCAGTGACATTTAGCTTCGTGTTTCATAACGACGCTTCTTATTATTATGATGTGCTTCAACATGTCTCCCTCCACAACGCCCCCCCGCCTCCGTCTCCGATCACTGTACCCACAATACATCTACGAGCGCCAGGATCCCAAACGGAGGGCGGGTGGGGACATGGGTCACAGGGGGTCACGGGGGTCCACGGTAAATGCTGCTTACGGCGTGGTAGTCTCTTTTGTGCGTGACGTTGCTGTTGCGGTCGCTCCAGTCGAAGGCCACCTCCTCCTCCTCCTTCTCGTTCAGCCAGATGAGCTCCTGGGTGGCGCAGGACACAAAGTCGTGCAGGTTCTCCAGGTTGCGCAGTCTCTTCCTGGAACAGTTCTAGTGGGTGTGAGGATGTGCAGAGGATGAGAGTCGAGTAGAGAGTTATTCATGCAAATATGTCAATCATGATGCAACGATTGGAAAAAAAAAGTAAATGCATTGGTAACTCACCAGTAGTTTGTCATACTGGCTCTCTAATTTGTTGACTTTTTCGGAATAACTTTGTTTGAGGGGTAGCGTCATCTGCATCTAAAACAAAACGAAAATCAAAAGGTAAATTAATTTCATGTCTCTGTCTGTGTTGCGTTTATGTATGACGCAACACGTCAGCCTAATTAGACGAGAGCTGCAGCCGCTGCGACAGAACCCACCTCGCTGTGCTTGGCCTCCTTCAGACTCATTTGAAAATCTTCGATGGCTTTATGGACACTTTTGAAATCGTCTATTTGCGTCTCCACACTCGGCAAATCCGTGCCCCAGTCTCCGCGGTCCACTTGTACCTTCAGTGACACAGACAAAGCAGTTTCCGTTCATAAAATACGTTTTTGTTTGTGGAATGAAAGACACTTGTATAATGTACAAGTGCTGGCGGGACATGAGCCCGTGTCAGAGTCTGTTGACTGAGCAGCCTTGGTGGACCCACCTGCATCTCCTCCACCCAATTGAGGAGGTCCTGGACAAAGTTCATGTTGACCTCTTCCTCCGGCACGTTGGCGTCCAGCAGCGACGACTTGCCCAGGGGCTTGCGGATCTGCATCTCCTTCAGCTGCTTGAGGGACATGGGCTCCAGGCCTCCTCCGCCTCCGCCTCCTCCCCCTCCGTCCGCTGCCATGTAGCTGTGCACCGACGGGGGCTGCAGACCGCCCGGGGCGAGGCCGGAGGTATAGGTGACGGCTCCCCCAGCCCCCGGGGTGAGGGCCGGGCTCGTCCCCGCATTCATGTTGTGCGTCAGGTTGAGGCTCTGGCTGATTCCGGAGATCATCATCTTGGTCTGCTCGGTGGTGAGCGTGCGGCCCTGGTTGTACACGGAGGAGCACTCGGTCCGCAGGGTCAGCAGGTCGTCCCGGAGCTTCGAAACCCTGGAGGGAAAACACAATGAGGGGTTTATATTATTATTATATTATATTAATATTGGGGTTTAATCATTTAGGATGAATATTGTATTATTTATATAACAAAAAGCACTGCACCTCTGAACAAGTTGATCAGCAAAGAGGAATTTCCCATCCAGGAGCATCTGGATGTCGACCACTTGCTGCCTGAGTGTGTTCTCGCACTCCAGGAGGTAGCCAGCGATCTCTGCCTCGTTCTGGAACTGGATACCCGCCTCCAGACGTTTGGCGTCCTGCGGGACCCCCGGGGAGAATGACACCGAGACAGAACGGACACAACACAGATAAACACCATGGCGGGGGGGAAAGGGACACGCGGATCAGGCATTTGTGTTGGCAAAGGATGCTTACCGACTGCAGGGCGGTCCTGGCCCGCGAGAGCTTATCTTCCCCGTTGACACAGTCTCGCTGCACTCTGTTGGCGATCTGTTGCAGCATCTCAAGCCTACACACACACACACACACACACACACACACACACACACACACACACACACACACACACACACACACACACACACACACACACACACACACACACACACACACACACACACACACACACACACACAATAAAGTTAAGAAAACAAAAAATGTGCTTTACCTTACCTCTCTGATAACCCAAAAACAACAACAACAACAACAACAACAACAACAGGTTGCCTCTGCAACCCCTGACCTTGGTCCATAGTTGTTGTTGTTGAGAAAGTAGGGGCTGCTGCTGCTGCTGCTGTAGTACATGTGCTCTGCCGCAGTGCCCGTGAGCATGCTTTCTGCAGAGCCCAGGCTGGTCAGGGTGCTGCTGCTAATGGAGGAGACCCCGCTGAGGTACGCCAGGTTGCTGTGCATGGTCGCAGACTTCAATCACACTTTTCTATCTATCTATCTATCTATCTATCTATCTATCTCTCTCTCTCTCTCTCTCTATCTATCTATCTATCTATCTATCTATCTATCTATCTATCTATCTATCTATCGATCCATCTATCTATCTATCGCGAGCGACAACCCCGAGGGGGGCCGAGAGCGTAGTCATGGCGACCGCGTGGGGATCGATGCAAGAGCCGTCTGCTCGCCGAGCGATTTCGCCCCGCTCGTATTTATAGCGTCCAGCGACAAGCCCGCACACAGCAGGGTGGGCGGAGTCGACACGTGAGGGAGGACCACCTTTCCAGAAAATGTGAGCCCAGGGGGGGGAGAGAAGGCTTCAACTGTATATAAAAGATGACAACCACTGCGGGTTGAGGCACGGCTCCTGGACAGGAGGGCGAGGTTTGCTGGAATGTTCGGCTGTTTTTACTCTCTGCCACCTTTTCACCTGCACACGCACACACACATGCACACACACACGCACGCACACACGCACACACACGCACGCACACACGCACGCACACACACACACACACCATGCTGCTTGTGTTTTGCCTTGTTATCAAGATGCTCACATGTCAACGCTTGGCAATGTATGCTGATGCACGGCACGAGAATCTGTGACTGCATTCCGTTCAAACAGATTGCTGTGTTAACTTAAAATGAATAGGCAAGCATATCCAAATCCCGCCCCCCCCCCCTCCAGATTTCAACAGAAACAAAGTTTACCACTGCTGGCTGGCAGCCTTATATTCACTCACACACACGTTTTTCCTCAAACAACAAAGAGATCTCTTGATCAGAATTATGATCCAAGGACCAATAGCCATCTACACACACTTTAAAAGATATTTTTTCACTAAAGGTTTCTTATCGTTATACTATTAGGCGTATATACACTTTCAATTTATTATTGTATTGTATACTTATTTTTGAGCAACGTCTGGCACAAGAATTTCCTTCGGGATTAAAGTTAACTTATCTTCTAAAAGACATGTGATATGGTCTAGAGAACTCCACCCGCCAGGCTCCACCCACCTCTCCACCTCAGGCCGGAGGCTCTTCTCTCTCTCCAGCATGGCCACTATCAGCTTGCCCCATTCCTTCTCCAGGTCGTTGGGGTGGTGGCCGGGGGGCAGCTGGATACGGCCAAACTCGATCCACACCTACCACCACACCACACACACACACACACACATGGACACAGACACAAATTCCATGCCCACACAGATGCAAAACTTGTTATTACTGTATTACACAGGATATACAGCAATATTGTGACATTCAGTGATTTTTTTAGACTCAACTGGTACAAACCTCAAGCATTTCATAAAGATCTTTAATTTTGGTCTTCTCGTTCTCCTTCAGTGTGATGTCATGGTCTTTAAACTGTAAATACTGTGTATAAAGTGCCTGCGAGATGGGAACGATACAGAGACAAAAGGATCAGAACCAATATTCAAATATTCAAATTGAAAGATTCAAATATTAACAGAGCCTCTCCAATAACACACCGTGCTCTAATGGCAGCACATAGAGCTCTTGCTCTTTACCAAAAGAATACCATAAACCATAAACCATAAACCATAAACGCTGACATTCCACGCGTCTTCACATCAGTTCATTGTACAATTAAAATAGATGAATCGGTAAAGTGAGTGGTGGGCGTTGTCAAATTGTCAAAGTGTTCACACACAGGGACATTATGTACAGTGAACACTTGTGACCTGGCAGGCGACAGTTCAAGAAGTGGGCAAAAAATAACAAGAAGAGAAAAAAAATATATATACAGTATATGTATTAAAAATATATATACTGTATATATACAGTACAGTTGTGGTCAAAAGTTTACATACACTTGTAAAGAACATGTATGTCATGGCAGTCCAGAGTTTCTAATAATTTCTACAACTTCTTATTTTTCTGTGATAGAGTGATTGGAGCACATACTTCTTTGTCACAAAAAACATTCATGAAGTTTGGTTCTTTTATGAATTTGTTATGAGTCTACTGAAAATGTGACCAAATCTGCTGGGTCAAAAATATACATACAGCAACATGAATGATCAATTTAGGTGATGTAGAAAGTTGTGTCAATCTAATTATCTTTGTGGCCTCTTAACTTCTTGTGAGTGATTATGATTGACTACAGCTGGTGACTTCTCTGAGTCCATTTAAATATGACTCATTTAATACAATCATTAGACTCAGACACAAACACTACAATGGGGAAGTCAAAGGAGCTCAGCATGGATCTGAAAAAGTGGATCATTGACTTGAACAAGTCAGGAAAGTCACTTTGGAGCAATTTCAAAGCAGCTACTGGTCCCGAGATCAACTGTTGCAAACATTGTCGTTAAGTATAAAGTGCATGGAACAGTTGTGTCACTGCCAACGATCAGGAAGAAAACACAAGCTATCACCTGCTGCTGAGAGACAACTTGGTCAGGATGGTCAAGAGTCAACTGAGAACCACCAAAAAAAACAGGTCTGCAATGAATTAGAAGCTGCTGGAACACAGGTGTCAGTGTCCACAGTCAAGCGTGTTTTACATCTCCATGGGCTGAGAGGCTGCCGTGCAAGAAGGAAGCCCTTGCTCCAGAAGCGGCACCTTAAGGCTCGACTGAAGTTTGCTGCTGATCACATGGACAAAGAAAAGGCCTTCTGGAGGAAAGTTCTGTGGTCAGATGAAACAAAAATGGGAGCTCTTTGGCCACAATGACCAGAAATATGTTTTGGAGGAGAGACGGTGAGGCCTTTAACCCCAAGAACACCATGCCTACCGTCAAGCATGGTGGTGGTAGTATTATGCTCTGGGCCTGCTTTGCTGCCAATGGAACTGGTGCTTTACAGAAAGTAAATGGAATAATGAAGAAGGAGGATTACCTCCAAATTCTTCAGGAGAACCTAAAATCATCAGCCAGAAGGTTGGGTCTTGGGTGCAGTTGGGTGTTCCAACAGGACAATGACCCCAAACACACATCAAAAGTGGTAAAGGAATGGCTCAATCAGGCTAGAATTAAGGTTTTAGAATGGCCTTCCCAAAGTCCTGACTTAAACCCCATCGAGAACATGTTGACAGTGCTGAAGAAACAAGTCCATGTCAGAAAGCCAACAAATTTAGCAGAACTGCACCGATTCTGTCAAGAGGAGTGGTCAAAGATTCAACCAGAAGCTTGTGGATGGCTACCAAAAGCGCCTAATTGAGGTGAAAATGGCCAAGGGACATGTAACCAAATATTAGCATTGCTGTTTGTATATTTTTGACCCAGCAGATTTGGTCACATTTTCAGGAGATCCAAAATAAATTCATAAAAGAACCAAACTTCATGAATGTTTTTTGTGACAAAGAAGTATGTGCTCCAATCACTCTATCACAGAAAAATAAGAGTTGTAGAAATGATTGGAAACTCTGGACTGCCATGACATACATCTTCTTTACAAGTGGATGTAAACCTTTGACCACAACTGTATATAAAGAGGGAGAGAGAGAGAGAGAGAGAGAGAAAATGGCACAATATACAAGATAAGATAATATAAAACTTTATTGATTCCAAAGGAAATTCTTGTGCCAGAAGTTGCATAGCAATAGAATAATAAACAAGAGAAATAAACAATAAAAAAATAAAATATAGTAAATTTACAATTTACAAAGTCTAAGCCTAAGAGAAATATAAAAATATAAGAATATAGAAATATAGACAAGATATTCAGACAGCAAAACAAGTTGGCAATGGTATTGCACATGAGAAATATTGCGCATGATGATGAAAGATAATATTACAAGATAATAATTGAAAGGTGACGGTGATACAAATGAAGGTAACACACTATACATGTGCGTGTGGTTGGACTGGGCCTCACCTTGAGTTCAACAGGGTTGTTGGGGAATGCTCGGTCGGACATGACAGTCACGTTGTGTTTGATCCACTGGCTGAGGTACTTGACCATGTTCTGGTACTCCACCCACTTGATGTCCACATCCTGTTCACAGCACCGCAAACCACCACATCCCATCACACACACCAACATCACGTTCTCTTCCAAGTTGGCAGAAAGTATGTGTATTCAAAAGTTAGAAATCGATATGAAAGGCCTCTTTTTTTCCCCCCCGAAGGTGTAGCCTCGTGCTTATGTTGGATAAATGACCATTGTTGAAATATATCACCATTCGAAAAAACGATTGTGATACAAAATAAATCCACATAGGTTTGGTTGTACACTTGTTTGTTTGTTTGTTTGTTTGTTTGTGCTCACATTAGCGTTAATCCCGTCTCCGCCGTCGGGGACCTTGGGGAAGGAGTCGTACAGCGTGGAGACGTACGTAATCACCGACTTCTCGTCGGGGGACTGAACGTCCACGTCTGACGAGAGAAAACGAGACAGAACACATGCTCACATATGAATATAATAACGCGAGAATAACTCTATGTAAGAAATTGGCATACAACTTCACTGTACTGCAGAAGTGAACAGGTTTCAGATTCATGACGACGACGAATCCTCATGATCCATCGCCATGACGATCGTGATAATGAGGTCGAGGATGGTTGATAATGGTGATTAACGGCGATGGCGATGACGGTGTGAATGGATGAGTGGGCGCTCACCCTCGGGGTCCAGCAGTCTGGCCACGCCCAGCTGCTCTGCCACACCGAAGGCGCGCTCCAGGTTGGCCCGGTTGGACTGGGTCGACACCACGCTCATGTCCACCAGATCTGGCCTGTGGTGCGGACACACGGACGGAAATGCGGACAGACAGACAGGCAGACAGACAGGCAGGCAGGCAGACAGACAGACAGACAGACAGACAGACAAAAATAGGAAGGATTAACATACAAATATCCAGTAAAGGAGAGACAGATAGAATCTATCTACTGTCCAGTATATCTATAAATAGACAAGCAAAAAATAGGAAGCAACACTTCATTTTTAAAGCATCACACATACACAACAGTTGTATGTATTTGCGTGGTGGATATCTCACTTATATTGCGTGAGCGTTCACATGATGGACTATGAATGCTCCTCGCACACCGGCACACCGATCGGCGGTATGTAAATATTTTGGCAAAAGCGTGCGGGAGAACTCGCCAGAGAGGAAATGCCGAAGACTAAGTCATAAGCACAACCAGACAGCAGGGAAACATCTCCTTATTTGCTCAACTAACTGCCAACGCTAAACGGTTGACCTTGAACTGCTTTCTCTCTCTCTCTCTCGCATCCGGAAAACACTTTTAACAGATTGCCTGCATATGTATAACCGTGTGTGTGTGTGTGTGTGTGTGTGCGTGTGTGTGCGTGCGCGCGCATGTGCTTGTGTGCAAATGACCCAGTTAACCGTGGCTCTAGCGGCATTCACAACAGCCTCTTTAGCAAGAGGGTCCCCACTACATGTGTGACTGCATATGCTAAAATATTCCACATAGATATTTAACATGTATATACAATTTGGATCTCAATCTCACACGAGCGACCAGAGCTTTCCATCGCACCACTTAAGTCTGCGATGATAGCGGTACCTGTATTTGTGGATGATGGCGTTGAAGAGCCTGCCGTCCCTCCAGGAGGTGGTGAAGTTGTCACACCGCACGCCCACGTAGCCGTCGGTCATCTGCTTGGACCAGAACAGCAGCCTCTCCTTGGCCGTCATGTCCTCCGACTCCCCCACCACATGGATCTCTGAGATCTGGGGGTTCATAGACAAGGGGGGGGGGGGGGGGGGGGAGAACTCAGATAGCTGCACGTATGAAACCACGTACCTGTCTTGTATATTTGCATGGGATCTTTATGGACAGGACAGTGGAGATAGATGCTGGAGCATAGGTCATCGAACGAGTTAGTTAGGGCATTCTTGATTTAATTAAAGATTAAATGAAACCCAACACGTTTCATTCATAGTTCTGTAATGGCCAGAAGTAACCTTTAGCAATGGACTACTTTTGGTTTACTTTTGGTTTTGGTTGTAACTTATGGTCATTGGTCACCGGGTTGACAAACGGCTATACTGAGCCAATAATGAAAAACTTCTTTGACCCCTGTGATACATTGATTCGCAGCACTGCACGCTACAATGCTTTTACACCCACATGCCATAATTATGAAGTCTTATTCCATGCTTCTCGTGTTAGCATGAAGAAGCTAACTTCTGCATTCAATAGGTCAAGAGGTCACGTCCTGGGAAAAGCTTCATGGAACTCTCTTATGGGATGTACTGTATGTGAGAAGTTTGTAACTAAACAATACAGCAGATGAAGACGTTAACACTGTTAAAAAAGTCAACCTAACAATAAAATGTATACAGACCTATCTATACATTTCATTGTATTTCAGCCTTGAAATTGTTTAGTAGCCACATTGAGGCTTCTGTAATGACAAACCCAACCATTAGCAACATGCTTAAAAACACATCATCCCATCACAGTATCACAGGATCAACTTTTACGAGTCAGCTGACATTAATGACTTAGGGCCGGCAATCAAAATGTCGCAACTTTATATGGTCAATTGCTAATCTATGAATCATAATATTACATTTAATAGTTAATAATATCAATTAATAGTTAACAACAAATGACAGAATGTTTCACGAGGCATTGTGGGCTCCAATGTTTCTTGACAACTATAATATATACTCTTCTTTGATGTAGCCACAGATGTGTGTTGTACATTTACATTTACATTTACATTTAGGGCATTTGGCAGACACTTTCATCCAAACCGACTTACTGTAAATAGTATTGTGGTTGTTATGTACTATTACAATTACTGTACAATATTTGTTGTACATGTTGTAAAATGTACTGTGGTTGTTATGTACTAATTACAATGGCTATGTATGAGGCCCACTCGTTCTCAGTAAAAACACGTTCACTTAGTCCCGGCGGTTAAGCAAAGGGTAAGCCAAGGAGCTCAGAGCTCACAATGTCTGTGCAAAAAGATTCGACTGGACTGGAAGACCGGCTGGCCTTCGGTATGTGACTTTGTAAGAACACGATTCACACGGCACGGAATGAATGTCTCCACTTAAACAGCGCGGATTACCGCTCACCAACCAAAACAGTCATTAAACAAAACCACCGCTCGCCGCCTCCGCCTCCCACACCCGAATCAAAACAGTCACCCCGGGTTGTGTGTGAAACAACACGACGCTCGAGTCAGCCAAGATCAGGATATTCTTTTGGTCCTTTTTTGCCGATTAATAACAACACCCCACCGCCAAACGGCGCACATAGCCTGGTCATCATGGCTAGTACAGCATCATCACCATCAACATGTACTTATATGTTACCTCATGGTCGGCAGCCATGCGGAGTGTGTGTTCCCCATCAACACGGCAGGAGCCGGCCCTCCTCCCGCTACCGGGCGCCTGGCCGCCGCTCCCCCGCATCCTCTGAGCGGGAAAGCTCTCCTCACTCTCACTCCGGGGTCCTCCATATCCGCTTAGACTTCCACGCAAAGTCTGTTCCTCCTCAACCACTGTTGCTCCTGAACTCCCAGCCCAGTTCAACCCCTGCCGTGGCAGATCCTTCCCTTCTCTTCCTCCATCACCACCACCACCACTACCACCACCACGCTCGGAAATGAGGTTAGCAGCGCCGCCACTAGGCCCGCCGTCCGCCACGATTCTGGTTGTTCCGTGGAGCTCCACCCGATTGGTTGGAGACGACGATCCAATCCCGCAGCTCTGGGCTCCGTCGGCGGTCCCGGCGGCGGGTGGCTCTGGAGTACGGGGCTCTCCGACGCAGATGGAGCCTCCGCCGCTAACGCTACCTAGCCTGGATCCGACCGGCTCCGTAGCCCAGGTCGCCGCGTCTGCACCCCTGGGTGGTAGACCCTCTGCCGCCGGGCATCCGTCTGCGGCCACGGCGGCACCACACTGGAGCTTCGGACCTCCGGTCGCATCTCCCGCTACGGGCGTTGGGGAGGGATCCTCCTCCTCTCCCGGCTGAAGAAGCGCCGATTTCCTCTTCGTCCTCTGGAAATAGCGGCGTCCGTGGTTCTCTTGATGGTCGCCAGGGCTGAGCGGAGCCCTCCGGGGGTCCACGTAGTATTCCTCTTTGGGGGTCCGCACGCACCCGCACGCGTTGTTGCCCATGGCGGACGCGCTCTGTCCACACACTGGTTCAACGGAGACAGAGCTTGCCACTAACCGAAGCCTCACCGTTTCCCAGTGGACCAAAGGCTCCCATATCCCCTCTCTCTCTCTCTCCTCTCCCTCTCTCTCTCTCTCTCTCTCTCTCTCTCACCCTCTCTCTCTCTCTCTCTCCCTCTCTCTGCTCTCTCCCCTCTCTCTCTCACTGTGTTTACTTCACAACAAGACTCGATCATCCAGCGATAGTCCAGAGACCGGTTGAGCAAACATTGGAACCAAACACTCGGGAAACCGGACGATGCGTGTGGGTTTGTTTTCCGTCCGAGAAAAACAGTCAGCACTCACTCTCCGGCTCTCTCCCTGTCTCCTTCCTGGTCTCTCTCGCTCTCTCACCACCGCACGCTCTCTCTCTCTCTCTCTCTCTCTCTCTCTCTCCCCGGCTTCCCCTCTGTCACTGGAATCCTTGCCGACCTTTGAAACGTTTTCTCAAACTCGGCTAATCCAGCGCAAACGCCATAAACGCACGGAGAGGCACGGCATACGCAGGGTTCTCAGCTGAGCAGGAATGAGAGACCGACAGAAAGACAGACAGACAGACAGACCTTGGCCACTTTGTTTGTAGCCCAATGTGGTCGTCTTCATTTACAGTGTCAACATTGCCGCCTACGCACAGCAGCAGCACACATCCATCTCGGCCAGAGCTGGTTTTCAGGGTCAGTGTCGGAGTGTTTGCATGTTTTGCATGAAACGATATAAAGCAGGGCAGTGGAACAAAACCACAAAACAAAAAAAAAAACCCCGAGGTTGACGGACAGGCTTCCAAATCAACACAGTCCGGGCCGGGTCGAAGGGCCGCCTATTATTACGGTGGGCCGAGATAACCGAGCTCAGCAAAGTCCGGCAGCCGCCCGCGCGAAGACCCTGTTGTGGAGAGGCGACCAGAGCTATCATAAAGAGTCTAAAACAACACAGCAGGCCGACCAAAGCCGGGGGGGCCGGGCCGGGCCGCTGGGGTGACATACAATAGCATGAGCTATCGGCGGTGGGCGCGTCGGCCCCCGTGGTTTGAATCCACACTCTTATCAGGACGAATCACTAACATAGCAGGTCAAAGAGAGAGAGAGAGAGGGGGGGGGGGAGGAGGGGTGAGGTGGACCAGGAAGTGAGTCACCCACATGACCGTCACACGTGTGTGAGCCGAGTGACGTCAACCCACTGACACAAGCACGCCAACCCCACCGCGCGATGTCCTCCGGCCTTCACAGGCTACTGCAGGCGGCGTGGTAAATATCGCCGGCGCGGCTACGCTAAAAATAGCCGTGTCACCGTTGCCCCGGCAATACACCAGACGCCAATGACGCGGCCGCTGAAGGTGAGAAGTGTCCCGGAAGCCACGGAGAGTTTAAAACAGAACCGCAGTATAGATCGACCTCTGGGCAACCTTGGCGCGCGCCGCTAAACGAAGTTCCTCTGCAGCCTACATTCGTTTTTTTCGTTTTTTCGTTTGGGTGAATAAAGTTTCAGTATCTAAATATAGCCAATCTATTCGTGTGCCTCATCATCATCATCTGATCGAGATGCCTTCTCACCACGTCACATGATACAGCGTGGTTTAAAGAGATAGTGATGAAAACAACCCAATAAAGAGATCAATGATTCCCCGATGAATAATTCCGCAAATATCAGGGTAAGCATGAAGAAAGTAATGTAATGTAATCTTATACATGCAAATAATAAACAAGTCTAGGCTATTGGATATTTTTGGCCTTTTTTTGTGGAAAATGACATATTTTTAAAAAAGAAAAAAGTGCATATTTGACCTTCATGACATAATATTTTCTGAAAGTAGTAAAAATATGTACTGTAAGTCTCCTGGGGTGTGGGTGGTGGTCGCCTTGAGGCCCGCGTGTTCCCCTCAGCCACCTGCGATCGGGGCTGTTTTTGTAACTGTAATAACCCAAAGTGGTGGAATCCTGCGTGTTTATCCGCTGACATTTTAAGCGCCGCCGCGTCCCCCGGGTACCGCTTCAAGAACAAACAGGCCCCATCGCTGCTGGATCCCTGATCGCTGAAGGGCGTTCGGGGGGGGGGGGGGGGGGAGGAGACACCGACTGACTGACTGACTGACTGACTGACAGGGACATGTGTGGACTGCACACCAGCCAGGCTGCACTGCCAGCTCGTCTGCAGGCCGGGACACATCACGGCAGGAGATTGACCCCTGAGATAAATTATTTGTCGTTTTATTTTGTCGATACTATACTCAGCTATTCAGAAGTCAGAAGCTAACTGTTCACATAACATCACACAACACAATTAACATTAACTGACTTTTTTGTAATGTAAATTAAGAGGTTTTAGAGGTCGGGAATGAATTCTGTTTCTTACACTATGGGGTAAGACTACGGGACTAGGGGAGTAACTCAAACTATATTCTGCCAAGAGTCCTGTTCCCCACGGCCTTGCAAGTGTCAAAAAACACGATCCGATCAATCAAACGCAGAATGTAAAGGAGACCTAAAGAGGCAAGAGGCGCCGGGCAGATTCAGTGCAATTTAGGATCGAATGCTATGTGTTATGTAACGCCATGACAACCGGTGATCGTCGATCATAGATGATGAGGAGATAGTGGGAGATAGGTTGATTGATAAGTGAACTTTAGATTGGATTTTTGTGAATACGTGCCATTTC
The DNA here is from genome assembly GCA_002895965.2 of Coryphaenoides rupestris. NCBI lineage: Eukaryota > Metazoa > Chordata > Actinopteri > Gadiformes > Macrouridae > Coryphaenoides > Coryphaenoides rupestris. The sequence goes on along the minus strand of PIJE02000167.1, from coordinate 341,753 downwards.
TGGAGTGTACAATGAGGATATCCGCAGGTACAGACATAGTTTGTACTCGAGGGTGTGGCATCACGATGTTTAGGCCAGGTCAGGAGATTTTTCTTTCAAAAATACAGTACTTTGATACTATAAGTACTATAAGTAGAAGTAATTTCCTGAATACTATGGAAAATCTATTGCTGCCAGGACCATTCCCTGCACACAGTGTACACATGTAACAAGATGCAAACCATTTCACTCAATATGTTTCATTCATTGGTATATACATTATATAGAGACATGGAGACAACAACATGTGGAGACACACAGTACCACCTCGTGATTAGGATTTACAGTAAAACGCTTGGAAGTTCTGACCTGAAAGTGCAGAATTATGGTCCAGATTAATCCCAGGGTTAACTTCGGGTTCCCGTCTGTTGATGTCGTCGTTCCTAATATTTACAAGTTTGACCTGAACAACAAAAGGAACATTTTGTTATTCATAAATTAGTCCTGAATTCTGAAATATATTCTCATCTAATCTGTCTAGTCTACTGTATATGGCCTCATCTCTATTTCCAAGGATTTCATTTATTCGTCTTCTTATGTTTTCTTTTGGCTTTTATTCTTTTTTTACCTAATGTTGCCTAAATATAAAACAAACAAAGCCGTTTCAAATTTCAAGTCATAAAAATAAACCGCCAGTAGGTGGCAGGATAGCCTTTCTTAAAAAATATATATATAAGTTCTCCTAGCAACCCCATGCTCCTTGACTCATCATTTTATTCCGTGAATTTTCATGCTATTGCAAAGGATGGACAAACCATTGAATATGTTTTTGTCCATTTTACATTTTAATGCAACATGGAGCATTCTGTCTACCCTATCTATCAAAGAACATTGTGTGCTTGTGTGTGTACGTGGCAAATCGTGTGGTGTGTGTGCGTTGTGTGTGTGCGTGTGTGGTGTGTGTGTCTTGGGGGGTAACAACAATAGAACAAGTCATTTAAATGCGACTGTGAATCCTTTGTCCAGGGGCCTCTGGTGGCTTGACGTCACATCTGGCTACAGCTGGGACTCACATCGCGTTCCCGAGTGGCGGGAGCTCTCATCTGCTCTCTTTGGAAGCCGATCGATAGTAATGGAAGCCATATGCAGTTATTTGATTCATAACCATGCATGGTTTATTCATTTCTCGCGGAGACGAAATGGAATTTAACTTAAAAACGAACTAAAGTCCTATTCTGCACAAGACAATGTTTTAATAATTTAGTAATTTTGAAACTAAATATACAAATGTAATCTTCAGTGGCTGAATCTGAAACGTTTTACGGTATCCTTTATGAATTTGTAGGTGGTGCTCATGCAGCACTTGTATTATCAATATCCAATATGATAAGATTGTCGATTGTTCTCAGGCCTCAGATCTTTAGATAACAGTCGCCTGGTAAATGTAAATATCACCGACAATATACGTCAAATGTGACTCATGGATTGGTTTAGCGAGGTGTGTCCCCATGGTGGTCTGAACGCCCAAGCAGCAGCAATGAGCAACGGCCTCACCTGCCGTCTCTTCAAGTAGTCCAGGCTATCTGTACATTTTGCAGTCTGTGGAAGCGCATTCGGCCCTTTTCCCGAGGCTGCGGGCCACAACAAGAACAAAAGCATGGAAACAGAGCAGAGGAAACAAAGTGAGGGTTTGCATCATCATCATCACCAGAGGACTGAGAGTAACGTGAACCACAGTTGTTGGTGGTAGTAGTAGTAGGAGTGAGGAGGGAGGTGGGACATGCCGTCAGAGTCTTACCCGCCCAAGCTAAAGACAACATAGGAGGGAGGAAGCATAGATTAGTCTCTTCACAATAAGACGACAGCTGAAAGCCAAGGCAGAGACCCGTTGATGTGGCGGTGTGCATATATGCGTCTCTGAAGCGTAGCTTAGAGCCTTTTTCACACACTTTTAAGTTGAAAATCCACTGAGGTCACTCAAGGTTCATTTCAATATTAGTCTTTAATGAAGAAACATCTGAAAATCGTGCTCATACTCATACGCACACCACCACACACACACACACCACACAAACACACATAACCACCACTGATTGGTATAACTGATTGACTGAACAGATCGATGACAAGGTGCAACCACGGTTAACGGTACATAGCTCACAGGTGCCTGCCCCAACGGCATTCTCCTCCTTCCCGCCAAAATGCACGTGAACAGCAGTGGCGTGAGGCGGGGAGACGGGGATAAAACAAAGCGTGTGATGCAAGCGATTGACGCACCACACATACGTATACACACACATCACAACGTATGCCCTTTCACCCACCAGTGAAAGGGCATATCTGTGTGTGTGTGTGTGTGTGTGACTGTGTCGTGCGTTGCGTGTGTGTGTGTGTGCCGTGGAAACACCACTTCAGCCCATTCTGAACGAGCACAACGCGAGCGAGCGCACACTCTCACACAGGAAGTCTCTTATTCTTCTTATCTGATCCTGATTACATTTTGCCAAAAACCTCCTCCTCCTCCTCCCACAGGAGTCCTACCACCAGAGCTCGGTCAATAATGCAACCACGGCATGGAAAAGGCCCCACAAGAAACCCCAGCAAGTGCAGCGGGGACAGAAAAACCTCAGGTCCTCACGGCGACTGTGACATAGCGGGCCTATCGCTCGATGCAAACGCTCAGGAATATAAAGACCCCCGATGTAGAGTTTTTGTGAAGTCACTTCAGTGTCCAACATTTTGGTTTTGCTTTCAGAGTCAGATCAGATTTTATCCTGAATAAATGTCCCGGTCTTTAGATCATGAGCAGTTTCTCCAGCAGCAAGTGTTGCTTGTTAAAGAGTCTCCATAATATCACACTGAAGCAACAGTATGATATTATATCGCCTGCGTAACAACCTATGCACAATAAAGACGGCACATACACATATCGGGCAACAGGTGTCACTATACAGCCTATGCCTCGTTGTGAACGTGTGAAACAGAAGAACATTTTGCCCAAACGTGAACATCATCATCATCATCATGTCATGCACAGACACCACCATCCACCACGACGCCATCTTTGAAGCCGGCCGTGGAGTATATTGTTTGGACAACAACAACAAAAACAAAAACACACCGCAGAGCGTTAATGACCAAAGGCCTCGGTGGTTAGTCGTTACCAGGGGTTGAGTGGGGGGTCCGAGCCACACCTACCCCTTGTCATCGGTCCAGCGAGTGTCCATGCTGCTCAACGCCACATGCCCCTGACGCACTCACCAACCGTAAGGCTCTTTTCAGAAAGTCACGCGCTCCCGTGGGCTTTACCACGGCGGACAGGGTGGGGGGGGGGGTGGGGGGAGGGGGGTATGCCCAGGGTCGTGGGGGGTAGGAGGAGAGAGGACACGGAAGGGAAAGGACAGGGGTTTGCACCCCGACCAGACAAGACCGAACTGTACAGACAGCACAGGTGAACAGGAGGAAGAAAGACAGGTGGACAGAACAGGCGGACAGACAGGTGGACATCATGGAAAGACATGGACGGACAGACAGGTGACAGGCAGACAGGTAACAGACAGACAAGACAGGACAGGTGAAAGACAGTACACGATGGACGGACAGACAAGACCGACGACAGACATGGTAGACATGGAACTAGACAGGTGCCAAAGTGAACAAAACAGGTGGACAAGACAGGTGGAAGCCAACAGACAGACAACAGACAGACATAAAAGCGGACAGATAGGTGTGATGGGTGCGGGGACGGAAAGACAGGCAGACGGACAGACAGGTGGACAAGCGGGACCGACACACAGATGGACAGGCAGACGGGAGGGTAGGACATACAGACAGGCGGCCCGGCATTTAGGTGGACAAAGCAGACAGGTGGACAAGCGGATCAATAGACACAGGGATGGACGGACAGGTGTGAGATGGAGAGGGACAAATCAGGACAGAGGGGAGAAAAGGGGGAGAAAAAAAAACATCGATTAAGGAACAAGGGAGTAAGGGGACAAGGGACGGAGGAGGCAGAGGAAACAAGACGTGAACGGAGGAGGACAGACTGCAGGACGGACTCTAAAGGTGTGGGCTGCGGGGACAACAGTCCTCTCAATGGCGGCAGCAGGAGGGACAACAAATGGAGCTAATAACACGACCGCGATGCGCAATACAATATGTGTTGCTAGTAGCCACGTCGTCCACTGGGATCCACACCATCACCGGCATCCCCCCGTGTGTTCACACCACCGGAGGACATAGTGACAGATAGCCCAGCACGGAGATATGCTGCCTTTCAGCATAGGAAACACATCAGTGAGGCACCATTAGCCTGCTCCAAGCCAGATTACAGCATGAAGGTGGATCATAGTCATGTATAATGTAATCCGACATTTTTGTGTGAATAGAGCATACATGGGGGCTTCTGTACATTAACCCGATTTAAGAATAACATCTCAGAAGAAGGCAAATACACATATATTTGACAATTGGAGCTACAGATGTAGCGTGATTCATATCGGGCCTCGACTGCATAATCGGGATAATATCATGTTAATATAAAAGCCCTTTGGTTTCCGGAGGTCAAAAAGTCTCAGCCACAAGACCCAAGGCTAAAAGGCTCTCATGGGCAAAGTGCTAATCTTCAACGATACTAATGAATACACTCAGGTTACGACGACGACGGGCAGCACTCAATTCACAGCCGACATGACTTTTGAATAGACCAAGGTTGAACAAATTATCCTGAATAGGCCTACATCATGTTCACCGACGTTGCCTACTTCCCTTCACTGCCTAGTTAGTATGTTAAACCATCAGGTTAGCACATTTTAACTCAGAATTTGATTTTGATTTAGGCTACATAAAAAAAAAGAAAAAAAAAAGGCTTTCATATAATGAGTTTGTTGTGGTCGTGTAAAGACGTATTGAGTTGATTGAGAGGAGAACTCACCAGCGAGTCTCCAGACAGCACCTCCAGCAGGGAGATCAGGTTATGTCCATCTCGTAGGTCTTCATAAAGGTCATTTATATGCTTCCGGACCTGTGGACCCACAAGACAACACGTGAGACACATGGGCCGGGACCAGAATTAACAAGCTGCAACAAGCCGACGGCTGACAGATTTGACCATTTGGTCGGTACAGATTCAGGGTTACTGTTTATATTAAATCTACGGCTTGAACCGTAGATCTTTCCACTCTGTTAGGTAAAAAGACAAAATGATAACAGGGTGCAAAAGTGAATTTAGGACATGGGGAAGAAAGAAAATGTAATTATTCGGAGGTTACATGGTTATAATGTTAGGTGAATGTTTGACCAAAACCCTTTCCAAACGATGCCACTATAAACTAATATAGCAGCGCATACACCCACAATGTAAGCTATTCCCTTAAATTTGTGTCGTTTTTTTTAACATCTGAAAGCCAAGCCCTTTAACTTACGGATATAAAAGTAGTGATTGCCGGCACTAAGGTCCTCCTACATCACAACAATGACCAGCCATTCAACTAACCCTTCGCGACCCCATGTTCCAAACCTCCATTACCCGTAAAGACAGACAATGATTTTTCTGCAGTTTACGATCTGTGTGACCACACCTCCCTAATATAGCCGCTCAATACATTGTTGTGGCGTTTTTTTATACGTACAGTATGTCCAAGCTTTACATTGAAGAGCACATTTATGAAGACATTTCCAAAATATGAAAAATTTATTCTCCTGATAATGCCTTGTCAGTCTCGGAAGCGGCAAACACTGGATATAACACCTGCAGTCTGTTTAAAATGGGGCACAGTCACCCGGACGCTTCGATCAATAGAGAGCATCAATCCCGTTTGCCTCGTCACTAAAACGCTGTCCTAAGTGACAGAGAAGGAGAGACTGTAAATGAACACCTGCGCATCACAAACACATATTGATCGATATCTTTGATTTCACCTCAAAGTCGCTTTGGAAATAAAAGCACCGTCCTAATTACTAAATGTAAATGTAAATTATAATCAAGTAACGAGAAGTGATTAGCCAATGTCAGTTCTCCATCGACCAAGCGCAGTCCGACTGTGCGTGACTGCGCTTAATGTGTTTTTGTACCAACAACGGAGCTAAATATATCTCGTCCGTCTCGAAACAGGCTCTCCGAGAACGGGTGGGAGTAAAAAACGTTGTAATTTGTGAGGGGGTGGGTGGCGAAGACAAAGAAGAATGCCAAACGTTACATTATGGCGGCCACGTCCTTCAAACTGACTCGTTTGAAAGGCTTCCAAGTGACAAAACCCTGCACTACACGTCACATTCTATGATCTATTGTGGGAAAGGTTCAGTAAGAAATGCAGATAATGGGTTTTGAGATTTGAGGGAAACATGCAGAGGGGGATGAGACATTCCAATAGCCTAATGGACACCGACACTACAATCTCTCTCTCTCTCTCTCTTCCTCTTCCCTCCCTCTCTCGCCTCGCCGTTATCTTGATTGCTCTCAGGTGCGTTCAGGTTGAGGTTAATTGTTTTCTGCACACGCCCATGACAGCTCCCCGGGGGGGGGGGAGGAGTCAGATTGAGAGACACGCAGACACTCCTTTGTAGCAACCATCAGACGATTGTTCAGCCAACCCTATTCCCCCACAGTGCCCAGTTAAATGGGTCTGAGAGATATGGCAACAAAATGAAATTGTGTGGATTATTATTTCTGCGTTACAATTTTCATTTTTATTGGGGGAAAAATGTATGTGACATTTGCTGGGGTCTTTAACAAACAAACATGGGGTTTTTTTTTACATCTGGAGAAGAAAAAAAAAGAATTGTAGGCCTGGGCGTCTCTGCAGCACGACAGTATTTAATTTATACTGTACAGTTAAACCTTCTTTGTCTTTTCATTTTGGTGAATGAGGTCTGGTGGACTTGTTTCGTGGCTAGATTGGTGTCTTTGTACTTGTCGTTGGGTGTCGTTTTCTTATGTACTTGCAGTACATCAGAAAACCCCAGGGGAAAACCCTGCTAATTGGCGCTTCTTGGCTAGACCTCTCGACTCCTATGGTTTACTACATCATGAGCGTGTTTTTGATAACAATCTAATTTGAGTTTCATCTTGTGTGGTGACCTTGTGTTCCTGCTGGCTCATTATTTGAGCCATTCAGGGACTGAGGCTGTAACAATATTACTGAAATTAGGCTCATACAGCAGCAGCAGCCGTGACAGACACGTTTGGTGTTCCCCAGGGCGGACACTCGAGGATCTTTGTTTGTATTTCAGTGATGTGTGCAGATCGTTGCTTTATTGACGTGTTTGTCTTTTCTGTTTGTATGTTTGGGAAGGTTGCCGTACGTATTTATTCACGTTTGCCTTCGACGTTTTTACGTTCAAATTGTCCACCATTGTGTGGGACGATAAATTTGATCTTGAATCTTGACTTCCTAATTGTGGGTTAGGTGCCTTGTGTTTAAGTGACTGGCTACTGGCTACAACATTCATTGTCAATTACTGACAGCTTCAATGAACATGTCGTAAATAATGTAAAGGCATTTTACAAATTACCAGAGCAGAATTAAGGTAATTACTTAAATTAGCTTGCTTTGTGTAACAAGCAGTTAAAAACTATCATTAATCATTAATGTTTATAAGCAAGCAAATATTTGCATTTCTCAGCCATAAACGGCAAACGGCAATAAACTTGTTTGCATAAACTAAAACGGGGACCAAAAATATACTCATATTTCGGAGACAATAAACAGCAAATCTATATATATATATATATATGGCAGTTTTACTCAAATGACTAAAATGACCATCAATCAATTTTTTTTCTTCTATTAAACCACGACGGACCACTTCAGTTTACAGTCCATTGTAACTAATTACTCTTCCAACGGTTCCGGCCACAGAGACCAGTGACAACAACTCATTCTGTCCCACGCCTTAGCACTCGTGTCTGGCACTGGACTGGAGTCTGGGGGCTTTTCTGCTCCCACTCTCACTCCCCTCCTCCTCCTCCTCCTCCTCCTCTTCCTCCTCTTCCTCCTCCTCCTCTTCCTCCTCCTCACGTCTCCGTCCAGTCCTCCTGGCTCCCGGGTCGTCTGAACCCAGCCCCGCTGCCTGCCCGGTGACCTGCCTTGCCACAGGCATCTCTCTCTCCGTGCTATAATCCCCGCCGGCCGGGCCACAGCTGTGCCTCCAAAATAGACATGCTGCACTCCTCTCGCGTTATTGGGTCAGCCAAATAGAGTCTCTCCCACCCCACCCCACCCCACCCCACCCCACCCACCCCACCCCACCCACACTCCCATACACACACACACACACACACACACACACCCCATTCCCCCACTATTACTCAGCACCTCCACGTCCGGACAGACCCCACCGCTCAGTGCAAGCCGTGACAGACACCAAATGAACTCCACGACAGACACAACTGACTCACTCCACGACTAAATCTATACCATCGGGGCTGAGTAGGTCTACTGTTAATAATGTTGTTATCATTGTGTTCATATGAATAGGCCTACTCTGATATACTATATTATTGTTATTACTATTAATATAATGCCAATGATTGTGTTTACATAATATGTATATAGCATAGTATGTTGGACATTCTGATGATAACCATGACTACACACACACACACACAGGCAGCAGCAAGAGGCCTAACGACTTCAATTTACGTTTAAAATACGTCCGGAAATGTGGTGGAAATCTGTCAACTAATAAAAAACAACTCTGTCACCAGTGGATTTTAGACCAGTATAGTAGACAAACATTTATTAAATATCAAATACATACAATCAGCGCTGATGGGTTATTCTCAGTCCGACACACTAACAGTGGGGTCTGAGAGCGAAGTAGCCAAAGAGACAAAGGAGTTCATACGCTTCATAGTCATTTTCCCGCCCAGACATGGCAGGCTGCAATACATAATAAGGCCAAATGGACAAGCTCTCTCTCTCTCTCTTCCTCGGACCGTTCCCACAACATCAACCAGGTGTCATCTTAGAACAAACGGGGGCATAGAGGCTCCAGAGTCTTCCTCGTCAGTGAGGGCACGGTGACATCCAACTCTTTTGCACGAAAACAGCCCTCGCTACAGACGGCACAACACTTTGGAACATTAGCTCACTTAAAGGGTTCATAGCAACCCTCGAGAGGAGATGGTTTGTAAGAAAGAGAAACATATATGCATTCATAATACGTGACGATACTTATGTATGGGATTTTCCATTACAGGAAGCCAACACATTTAGTGCAACCTAATGCAAATAGTTTTGTTAAGCTCTGTTAAGAAAACAATTTCCAAGTAAAATAGGCCTACTTGGTGGTGGGTGGGGTGAGGTGCAGCATGCAGGCCTAACATTTATTGCGATTCCCACGCCAGCTTCAAAAGGTTAAGACAAAACCTCCCCACGGCTGAAATGCCGACGATACCATTACACACACATTGTGCGTACGTGCGAGTGTGTGTATCGTGCCTTGGTGCAAGGCAAAGGATGTGACACATGCAGGTATTTGTTGTTGTTGTCGATTTGTTGCTGATAAAAGTTCCCCTGATTACCCTCACAGTTGCCCCATCACCATTGCAATGTGCTGGAGCACATAGCGCATCAGCATCAGTGTAGCGTAGCATAGGGTAGCGTACAGTTGCATAGCGGAACCTGGCTGGCACACACACACACACACACACACACGCATGCATGCCATGAGAGACTGTGTGCATGTTGGGACATAACATGAACAGCTAAGCGTTATCTCTGTGAAGATCTACAATGGATTGTTTATACTAGGGATGCACCGATACCGATACCAGTATTCGGTATCGGTCCGATACTGTGCTCATGTACTCGTACTCGTACTCGTTAAACTACTCCGATACAACCGCACCGATACCACTTTGGCAACGCAACGTTAACCTTGTAATATTCTTAGCCAAGGAATATTGAAATAAAGAGATGCAACCGAGTTGGCGTTTATGGATGTTTAATAGCAACGAGAGATCGCATGAGATCAGAACCGCGAATTAACGGAGCCCACCCCCCCATC
>PIJE02000167.1:294643-322518 GCA_002895965.2 Coryphaenoides rupestris | reverse complement strand
TGAAGGCAGCTTACTAAGTCTTAGTACCAATAGTTCAAAAGCAAGAATGCTTCTCTATTGCTCGCATTTTCTTTATCTTTGTCTTGTGACTAAACTTCAGTGGCGCAGACTTCAATAGCTGTACAAAATGTCATAAAAACAAATGGATTTGGTCGGCAGGATCCATCCCAACATTAAATGTGTATATATATATTGTAGAGGAAATATATAGGCCAATAGCCTACTGATACTGTATACTGGCCTTACTTTAGTTTAGTCATTTGTTTTCCTGTCCAGCCCGGAGGCCCGATCTTGGATTAACATTCCACCATTAGTGAGTGATACTCTGCTAACTGTTCTTTGTACCCTGATCAACTGCTGAAAGTTTCAAGCTAAATCCATGACACGATTACAGAGAAATGTACCTACTTCATCAAGAAGGCAAAGGCCTATATTCTCGTTTTAATACATTTGAATATGTTCATTTCTAGTGTTGGCTTCCAATGTAATATTTCCACATTGGGGACATAATTCTAACGGATCATAATAATGAGCCAACATCCTGGTAAAAGAGGTTACCTGTATAGGCAAAGTAAAATTACAATTTTCCAGTTATCAGAGTGTGTCAGAATACGTCCACCACAATGGCATAAAAACAACCCACTTGATTTTACTGTGAAATAAACGTAATCATTAACTTGCCCAGTCTCCTCCGAAATGTGTTTTGGGGACTGGGACACAGAACCAAACGTGACAACAATGTGTCTTTTGTACAGTAGTCCGCCCTCCACAGAGCCTGTCTGCCCTGGTGTGTGTGTGTGTGTGTGTGTGTGTGTGGTGTGGGTGCTGTGTGTGTGTGTGTGTGTGTGTGTCGTGTGTGTGTGTGTGTTGTGTTGTCTGCACATGTCTGAGAGTGGGTGGGATGTGTGTGTGTGTCCCTGTGTGTGTGTCCCTGTGTGTGTGTGTTGTGTGTGTGTGTGTGTGTGTGTGTGTGTGTGTGTGTGTGTGTGTGTGTGTGTGTGTGTGTGTGTGTGTGTGTGTATGTGTGTGCACATATGTGGGCCACTAAGCCATTTGAATGTGATGAGTGGGCTGTCCACATGCAGCGGAGAGGCTAGGCTGGGCCCGGGCCAGGAGGGGCCGACAAAGACAGTGACTGTGCAAAAACACACAAAGGCCTTTAGCACGCCATCGCTGTTAATAATAAAGATAATTATTCTAAACGGTTCATTTAGATGATCATGTCTTTCACACAGGGTGTTAAAGACTATGTGTGTGTGTGTGTGTGTGTGTGTGTGTGTGGTGTGTGGTGTGTGTGTGTGTGTGTGTGTGTGTGTGTGTGTGTGTGTGTTTTCAACAGAGTACACACAAACACCACTGTTTCAGTGTTCAGCCACACGTGGATTGTAAAGCAGAGTGACGGACCACTCCCTTGGTTGAATGCATAAGACTCCATCAAACCTGCCTGCTGCGATAAAGCCGATTGAGTTACAAGAACAAGTTGTCTGTATGGAAGCATGTTGGGTTCACATAAAAAAACACACACGTATAAATTCAGACTTTCTTGTTTGAAAAATGAAACCCTGTTTCTGGCATAAAACTCAAACACTGCCTGCTCCCGGGAAATTGTTGGTTGTGTGTGAATGATTTTCTCCTTGATCGAAAAAGGAGGCTTCCATTGCCAGTTCCCAGAAAGTTGCCAGATTGTCAGGGGGACTTTCACCTTTTCCAGGAGCACAATATAAAGAATAAAAAACGCCTTCAAATTGTAGTCTTTGTGTAGGCTGAAGAACACATAGCTTCAGCCTCCTATCAAGTGTGCAAAACCTTCTATACGACAAATATTAGATTTCGGAAAGCTTTTGTTAACGGCTAACACCCAATTAGTATAGTGTTACGAATGATTATAGGACGAGGTTAGAATTTGATTCTGAAGTAATTCTTTTTAGTAACTCAAGTAGTACAAAGTGATTACATTCTGTACAAAAAATCGGTTCCATCATTAATCCAAGGATCCTGCTCAGTTTTTGCTGAATCAAGACAAGAGTTATCACAATCTCAATGGTTCCTAGTTCTGAAGTCAGGATGCACCACTGGCTAGGTGTTAGCGAAGGACACCAGGCTTATGTTTATCACTTTTTATTGGACCTAAACTCTGTGGTGGGCAATGCGTCAAGACGAGACCACATGATAATCGTTGCTTGTTCTGCAAGGTTGGTTAGATCATGTTTGTTTGGATTTTGCTTGGTTTCCATGAATGTTTGTGATTATAAATAGTGTCAGTTCTGTTCAAAGGCATCACATGGTGAGGCTTCAGGCTTTAACAGCCTTGTCAATACGCAACTGTCATGACACCAGCATCAGTTTATGAATACCACTGCAAGGCTGGCCCTAAGTAAAAGGTCATTAATGAGTAGCTGTCACCAACGTGCATCAGTAATTATACAGGGAAAACTGGAAAAATAGTCAAGTGAAAAAGTCAACTGTCTTTGTCCATTATAGACCTATTCAATATAATAGGTCACTATACACACACACACACACACACACACACACACACACACACACACAAGGCAAAGGCAAAAGGCAAAGGCACACACACACCACACTCAACACACACACACACACAGACAGGCACACACAGGCACACACACACACACACGCACACTTTGTGATCACAATTTTACAACAGGGACCTTGGCAGGGATCTTTATTAGAACACACATGATTTGTGCAAAATCCATCTAAGGTCTTTGTCCCTGTAGAACCATGTGAATATCTGCTATGGCATCAAGTCATGCTGGAAAAAAAAAAATCACGTATGACCAACAATTAGCCCTCCATTACATCTCTACAGTAGGCAAAGGGTACAATAGGATGGAGTGACTGTAATATATATATATACATATATATAGAGGGAGCATGATAATTCAGTTTTCGTTTCGTATCACGGCAAGAGAAAGCCCCCGATAACAAGATAGCCCGTTGTCTATCTGTGCCCTAATGCCTGGAGACATTATCCACAGACTCCCAGTGATGCCACATTATATGATAGGCCTACCATTAACGTTGAGTCAAAGGGGCAACCAACCAGTTGACAGTGTTGGTTCGGCTCAAACGCTTTAAGACCATACACACTCCCCCCCTCCGTCGACTGACTCTCAATATTACAATGAATTATGAATGAATCAGGGATGAGAGCCACCGTGCAGGATCTGTGGATGGAACAAATGGGAGTCTCCAGTTGCTAATGCTTCCAGTCTCAATTCTACTCAATCACCACCGACACCAACAACAGAGATGATTTGGAAACGCAGCCTCGTTGTCGACAATTCAAATTCTAAGACGTGAGAAAATGCAGTTTGCACTACAAACAAAGCAATGTGCTTTAGGACAAATAAGTGCATAGCCGGGGACAAGACCGCATGCATTCACACAGTCATAACTATGTGTCTGCTAGTCAGCTGTCAAGCTGGTTTGTGGCCAACAGCAAATTAGGACAGAGCACACAGCATACAGACGTGATAGCATGAAGAGAGCTATAGGCCACATGAACACTACTCCATATAGCTTTTACATTTTCAACATACAAAATAAAACACAAAAAAATGTCAATGTCATATTTCATATTTTTATATACTAGGAATAACATTAGGAATTATTATTATTATTATTATTATTATTGTCATTAGTCTTTGTCCAGCCTCAACCAACAGACTGGGTAAGCTGTCAAGCCCCCAAAAATAAAAAAATTGGGCTGTCAAGGACTCCTCTCCTCTCATTGTGAAGAGAGATATTAAAACCAGTAGCAGTCCAGTAGGCTGTTGCTTGTCCTACCTTTGTACTTCTCCAAAACATCCTCATACGCTTGAAGGTATTCCTTTTCGTCGGCGAGCACATAAGCCCCCTGGGGAGGTGTGTACCGAGCCATGATAGCCAGGGGGGGCTCCGGACCCTCAAACCGGCCCCGTGTGTGTGTGTGTGAAGCGGTGGCGGTGTCCTGTACTGTACTGGGGAGGACGGCGGGAGCGACCGGCGCTGTTGTTCAGCCACGGGAGGAGGAAACGCCCCTACACCCCTACGTCCCACCCCACTGTCTGTAACGCCCTCTACGTCCCGCCCCCCCTGTCTGTAACGCCCCTACGTCCCGCCCCCCTGTCTGTAACGCATCTACGTCGCGTCCCTATGTCCCGCCCCCTTGTCTGTAACGCCCCCTACGTCCCGCCCGCCCACTGTCTGTAACGCCCCCTACGTCCCGTCCCTACGTCCCGCCCCCCTGTCTGTGCGCCAGCCAATCAGCGGGGCTTCCTCCGTGGGGCCCCGCGACTGATTGGTGGGCTCCGCTGCTCCGTAATAATAAATCGGACATTTTTTTTTCTTTCGGGGTCTTTCTTTGTGCCACCTGCATACAATTAACGGAACCCGTTTGCCCAGTGGCACGTTTTTTGTTTTGTTTCCCATCTCGTCACGTGTATTTTATTGTGGGAGTGTAGAATATGAATTATTTATAAGACACCTCAGCTTTTCTAACGTGGCGATCGCACATTTGATCGCACATTTTTTGGCGGAGAAAATGGGGCTTTCAAGACAAAACAATTCACTGGACAGTGTGACGTGAGGCTCTCCTGTTTACAATCAGCCACGTAAAGACAAATTGTATAAATAAAATAAAAGCACAGGTAGTCAGGTAATTTGGGATTTAGTCTTGTCTCCTTGTCATATTCTTCCACAATACAATATTCACCTTCACATTGGTGGCCAGTATTTAAACATGGCTAGAAGTAGAGTAGGCCTATGCATTATGTGTGTATCGGCATTTACCCTCTTTGCTTTGATAATTGGGCTGTGAGTGACACACATTTCAAGTGGTTAACCCAGGAAATAATGGTAGGCCTGTATTCAAATATGCCATTTTAGTTCATGTCAGACAAAATAAAAAATAAGTCAGACAAAAAATGATCCAACAGATGTGTACTCCCATCATCGGGATCGGGGAGGGGGGTGACCGGGGAGGGAGGGCTGACCGGGGACTCAATAGCTCACTCACCTGCGATCCGGAGCACAGCTCTCTCGGCCGGGTCCAGGATGGATCCTCCCTGGATCTTCCGCTTGGAGCGCTCATGTCTGGGGAGGTTCCAGGGCAGCGTGTCTCCCGGTGCCGGGGACGCCGAGCCTGATTTCACGCTGTAGTCCTCCTCGTCCGAGATGTCCGCCGAGGAAGACATGGAGCAGTGGAGGGACGGGTTCCCTGAGCTGGAGCTCTTATGACGCAAAAGAAAAACACAGGGCGGATGAAAAAAAAACAGGCTTGTCTTGGTTTCAAACAGCAAAAAAAAATTAATCAGGATGTTCCCAAATTAGCCATCGTGAGAATATGCTCATATAGGAGTCTTTCTCAGTCGTGCCGTCTAGAATAGCACGCAAATGTGCGCGCAAAAACAGGCGCGGCGCGAAGAAGCGTGTTACAAAAAAAGCAGGCATGTTGCAATATTAATCCACGATAACAATAAAGGCATTTAAACACAAGGTGAACACCAATCGCATCTGGCTCCCCCGCCAGGTTGGAAATAACACTTACCGCTGTGTAGTACATCGAGACACAAGACAGAAATATCCCCTATTTCCTCAGTCAGTCAGACACATGTGTGTGTGTGTCAATTAAAATCCACAAAATTCCGCCGCCGACAATGACTTGACGTGTCGCCTGATAATAGTATCGGGATCCGAGGTGATGTCAGCTCTGAGCAGAGCCGAGATGATGATGATGATGATGATGATGCCCAGGGAGGGAGAGAAGAGAAGCTGCGTGTGCCGCCCGCGCGTCATACACCGAGTGTCAGACGAGACACACAGAGCGGGTGCGTATCAGTGGTGAACAGCGCCCCCCCTCGGTAATGTGCTGCCGGACTATTGGGTCTAAAAAAAAAACAACCTCTCTCTGGTAAACACATCCAAGTGAGGGTGGGGGTGAGGATGAGGGTGAGGGGGGAGAATATCTGCCAGGTCATAGTGGGTGTGGGATGAGCACCATGCACTCTTCAGATTTGAGCAGGATGATGTTATATATAGTCATCAGTCGCCCCGGCCCCGGCTACATTAATCACGTAGCCTTACTGGTGTGTTACCATTAAGTAATTACAGTAAAATGTATGACAATGTTTCTGACATTGTCACTTTTGTCTCCAATTGCAGGGAGCAGTGTACTGCCGTATAGGTTCTAACATAGGTTATGCTGAGTAGGCTGAGTAGGCTCACGGGCGTGCATGATGTGTTTACACAAGTCGATGGAAGAGGTATAGGGCGGGGTTGCACGAAATACCATTACACTGAGACTTCTAACCACAACTGAAAAGGCCTTGGGTTCGATCCCCGTGGGTTCCGTTCCACTAAAAGCATCCTTAATCAAATGATCTAATGGCTATCAGCTTCCTATCAGCTTCCTAGCTTACCTACTCCGTTTCAATCTGTCTTGGGTAAAAAAAAAAACCAGAAGCTGACTGAAAAAAACAACAAAGATGGCCTAAATATTCTGCATTGATATGGTCATTTAAATGTGTGTGTGTGTGTGTGTGTGTGTATATAAATGAAACAATAATACCAAGCCCAAATTCCTGTATATGAGGCCAGCATTTAATCAGCACAATCTCTCTGTTATAAGCCTACTAGCAAGACATGAGTAGGCCTATAGGAATAGTAATACAACCAACAGATACGTATATTACCAGTATTATTTTTGATGTTGCTGGTTAGGTTTTTGTATCATGATGTGTATGATATACTCACAAGCATAAACTCCCACACTGACACCAACAGCACTCTTATTTTGAAGATCACTTCCTCTCATACATGAGGTCATTCTCCCCCTTCTGAATATATCCTAATGTGGGCCTCCTAATAATAATAGCATCGCTGTCTTTCTGCTACTCAACATAACCCGTTTATGTTTTAGGCCCAAGGGGAAACTGTTGCAAACTCCTGTTTCTTTGGCATAAGAAACAACATGTGGACCAGTTTACTCCATGTGTTCATTTGCTGGAATCAGGGTGCTTTTAAAAATAAGTGACACCAAGGAAATTGCTTGAATGATTCGAATTTGAGTGAAGTGTAAATTGCATAGTCCTACCTACATGTCAAACTGGACAACAGTGTTCAAATGACCATGTCAGTCCAAATGAAGACGTGAATTTCACCTTGTTGTTATTCACACAACATTGATGCATTGATACATTTATATATATATATGCCAGCAGTGTCCAAAAAATATACAATTATTGTGGTCGGAATACCTACAGGTTTACGCGTGGGGGTGACCTGTATAGACTGATAAAAGTCCGGCTGTACGCGCTTCTTGACTTTGCGTCTCCTCAGAGAAGCGGAGGACTCGGGGTCGCTCTCGGGCACCTCGGGCACCTCGGGCACCGGACTCGGCTTCTCCTCCAGCGGCACCCGGGCGCGCACGCTGCGTCTGGCGTGACGGGGGCTGTGGCGACACACCTGCGGAACGGGAGCACGCGTCAAGGTGCGCACAGTCGCTCCGTCTCGAGGTGTCAGAATAAAAGTCCTGTTATTAAAGTCATCGTCGCCCATTAAAAACGTCCACAAATCGTATTCTACAGTGCAGTGTGTTTTGGAATGACATCTGTTTTTTTGGTGTGGGGGGGGGGGGGTGCAATACCTATGCATACAAAATAAGTACAGTCATGTTGTGTCATGTACACATTACACACATTAGTTGTAATGGATAAAGATTCACATTTAACACTTTTTTTCATTTGTTTTGTCCAACAAATGTTAATTAATTATGTCACAGACTGTTCTGTTCTCAGGGCATCGAATCCTTGAAATCACTT
Source organism: Coryphaenoides rupestris (assembly GCA_002895965.2). NCBI lineage: Eukaryota > Metazoa > Chordata > Actinopteri > Gadiformes > Macrouridae > Coryphaenoides > Coryphaenoides rupestris. The sequence continues at coordinate 314,689 of PIJE02000167.1, read as the reverse complement.
CATTCATTGTGTTGGAAAAGTGCCTTCAATTGGGATATTGGTGGGCTATTTAATAGTTGGCCAGTTACAAAATGTAAACATTATTTTGGTGTGTAGCAATTAGCCGAAAATGTAAAGCTCTTGACTGTGGGGGAGTTTGCCAATGCATTGTTGTTGCGTTTGTCCCTATAATTTGCGATACTTTAATTGTGAAGGAAAGTCTCGCAACCGGAAGTAAAGCTCCTGCTGTGTGTGCGCTGCTTGACGCAGTAAAGTGGGAGCGATTGCGTCTGTTCGGACATCATCATCATCCGCTGTCCGTTCAAAGATGCTTTCTATTGATTCATTTTCCCCCTAGTTTTGAATATGTGTGTTTGTCTAATTGATTTTAAATGCCTAACTATCTCCACGTACTTGTTTTCAAAATTATTTATTTATTACATCTGCGCACTGCGCATATGGTCCATAAATAGTTTTATTTTTTTATTTGTTTTACAAATATCTAAAAAACAATGAATAGCAAAAAAAAACATGTGCTATTTGGGTAAACCCTTTTCCTATCTCATTTGATCTACCCAGAGGTGAGAGCATGGCATGTGGACCTGGATCAAACAGTATGGCCTACATATAGGAGCAGACTGGAAGGAGCCAATAGGGAAAAAGTTTAAGCCTACCTCTGACCGAAAATGATGTGCTCGGAGGCCAACTGTCAGGACAGATATACACGCTGTCAGAATATAGGCCCATAACATTTAGGCTATATATACATCACACATTGGGCTATGTGGCAATGTGTCAATTCACATGAGGTTTGTATGACATGAATAATAATAAAAAGATATAGTATAGCCTATTGGCAAGCAATTGTCTTTTTAACCACCACAATTAACCTGGCTGTCTATATTCTCCACCGTCCACAAACTGTAAAAACACACGCATGATGATTTCAGCTACATTTAATTCAACCATTCCTACAATAAATGCCTATAATTAATAGGCCTATGCAACATACACCGGTAGTTCACTATATGTAGCCCAGAGATGCGGCTAGCCTTGGCTATAATACTCACCGCGGCTCCTCGGGCGTCCAGAGAGCACAGATTTTATCGGAAGCTTCCCATCGCGGAGCTTGCGATGCCAACAGCACAGAAATAAGATGGTCGCAATAGTCCCGAGCAAAAGCAGCAATAATAGCAGCACGCATTGTATGCTGTACGGTCTCAAAAGGACCAAAAACGCTGCAGCGATCATCCCTAGTAGTAGTAGTAGTAGTAGTAGTAAGCCGCAGAGCTACAGACTGACGCTCCTGCGGCTCTGAGCGGCTGACACAAATTGAGGTGTTTTTTTTCTTTTCTTTTTTCAAACCAATCTGCCACAAGGACTAAAAACGAGACGACACACAGTTTGATCCCCAGGACGGGATCATTCATGCATAGACCACCAGTGACTCAGCAGGGGTGCGCGACACGTTGCTTTTTATTTATTTATCTATCTAACAAGAATGTGTCAGCAATTTCACTGAGCATCGCAGTACTGCATAGGGCAGGATGGCTTGCACTGAATACTCGGTCAAAGGACAGAGGACTATTGAATTTACATGCAATGGCCTGTGTAAACGAAATATAATGATATTTAAAGTCAGGCGCCCTATTTTGACAAATTTGAATTAAACTGGTTTGGTGTGTCTCACTTTCTCACAATGGTAGAAAAGCAGGCTCCATTGTATTCACCAGAATATAATACAATAACATAAGATAAGATAGAACTTTATTAATCCCGAAGGAAATTCTTGTGCCAGGTTACATAGCAATAGAATAAAACAATAGAGAAATAAACAGTAGAATAATACAAATAAAATAACAGATTTACAAATGTACAGTAAGTCTAAGTCCTAAAAATATAAAAATATAGGTAAGATAAAACTATTTATCTTACCTATATATATATACCAAAAACTATTTGGCAATAATTGAAGTGTAATAAAAGGGTAGTAATAATAATAATAATAATAATGGTAAGAGGAAGTATTGCACATGGTGAAAAGAATATTAAGATTATCGCACATAATAATGAAAGGTAATAAGATAGAATCGAGCGTTTAGTGTCATTTAGAGTGGATGATGTGCGAAACACTGCTGCGCTACAAACTTTACGGCATGATAATACGGTAATCACTGTGTGCTGCGTGGCCCAAAGACTACCGTAAAATACCTAAAAGGAGGGGGGGGAGAAAGAAAAAAAGTAAATCAATGGTTCGAGTCACGTGGGAACAGAGCGCCGTGACGTAATGACGCAGGGAGGGAAGCGTTCGAATCACAGTCAACCGCTGATCGACGTCAGGTACGTTACTTGGTGTAAACGGCGCGTTCAATGTTTGTTTGTTTTTCGAAACGAGCTTTAAAACATTGTCATTTGCGAGTCACGGTTCGTGTCAGAGAAGTACGATGCAGAGAAGTGTCGAGAAGACGCGTTTAGTTGGCGTACGCGAGAGCTGTGCTAGCTGAATGTAGCTTGCGATGCTAGCTGTCCGCTGGCGTTCGACTATCTGCTAATTGTGTGTGTGTGTGTGTGTGTGTGTGTGTGTGTGTGTGTGTGTGTGTGTGTGTGTTTTTGTATATTTGTGTGTGTGTGTGTGTGTGTGTGTGTTTTTGTATATTTGTGTGTGTGTGTGTTTTTGTATATTTGTGTGTGTGTGTTTTTGTATATTTGTGTGTGTGTGTTTTTGTATATTTGTGTGTGTGTGTGTGTGTGTGTGTTTTTGTATATTTGTGTGTGTGTGTGTGTTTTTGTATATGTGTGTGTGTGTGTGTCTGTTTGTATGTGTGCGTGTGTGTGTGTTCAATGCCCCCTTTTCACCTCAATCTCAGTGCAACCTACAATATCCTCCAGTTATTATCCATACTCCACAATGTAAACCAAAGCCTCTTCCTGTGCACAGGTCACGCTACTCGTCTCCAAATGTCATCTTCAATGGAGGAAGATGAACCAGCAGAGGAGGAGGAGGAGGAGAATGAGGAGGAGGAGGATGTCCAGTTTGTGTCGGTGAGTGATATGAAGTCTTTGCTGGAGCAAACAAGTTCAAAGTTTGAAATGGCAAATCGATTCGCGTAGAACAAATCAACACATGAGCGCGCATACGAAATCAGTAATGCAGCCCATTATTCCCACAGTCAACTATTGTGTTTTTCGTATAGTTTGTAGTGTGGATCTTCACTGTTATGTCGTGTGTTTGCATAAGCATATTCATTTACAATGCATCCCATGTTGAAAACTGAGGTTGGGATTTTAGGTCATGTCTTCAGGTCGGCTATTTAAGCACTATTAGTTTGAAACTAAATCTATATCATATCTATCATTCATTGGGCGATAGGAAATAATCCATATGTCAACATTTGTCAATGTCTGAACATGGCCTATCAGCATCCTAGCAGTCATTGGTCTACATATAGTATGCTTGTTGTGTACATGTCAGGAGGCCCCTCTCAGACCAGTGTTGGATTGTATTGATATACCGAGTGACAGCGATGAGGATGAAGATTTGATCGATGAGGATGGCGGTATGACCGAATTGGTGAGTTGGAGCATTATACCTAATAATAGTTGTGTTGTGATGGATGATTGAGGTGAACGGCTCGAGCGCTCCGCTCAATAAGTTCGGCTGGACGAACTAAGAACAGGCAAACATCGCTCTGCCATGTCCCAACTCTTCCCTGTTCTGGCACCGCAGTGGTGGAATGAGCTCCTGGCTGATGTCAGGACGGCAGAGTCGCTCATCAGCTTCCACAGGAGACTCAAGACCCAGCTGTTCAGAGTTCACCTGGACTTTGCATAACTCTCCCCCAACTTCCCACTCCTAATCCTAGCACTAACGTGCGTGTTGGTACATCTTGGCGCAAAATAATAGTGCTTAGCATTATTTGGCGTATTGTATGTTCTTAGATGTTGGTAATGCACTCGGAATGGCAGCTTATCCAAGCTATTATGCAGCCAGCCTAGCAATTATGAAACTTGATCTATGAAACTTGCAATTATGAGTACTTGAAACCTGTTCTATTCTTATCTTTATGTACCACAGCGATATATTGCTGTCGCTTTCAACAAATGTACTCAGCATCTCAGGAGGTAAGAGCAGTTGTCTGGAAAACGGAAGGTTGTTGGTTCGATGTTGAGGTGTCCCTGAGCAAGACGCCACCTAACCCTAACTGCTCCTGACGTGTTGGTTGTTACCTTGCATGGTTGGCACCGCCGTCGGTGTATGAATGGGTGAATGTGAGGCGACTAAAGTGCTTTGGATAAGGGCAATCAATATAAATGCAATCAATTGACCATTTACTTCTTGTAAGTCGCTTTGGATAAAAGTGTCTGCCAAATGCCCTAAATGTAATGTAAATGTAAACACAGCCCCCATGTCCACAGCTGTACCTGAACCTGAAAGAATTGTGACTTCTTCTCTAGATTGAAGATAAGATTGCGCGGCAGAAAGCACAAGTCAATTCCACGCTGGACCAGCTCAAGTGGCGAGTGGCTGCCGAGAAGCAGGAGAGAGCAGACCGATGTAAAGCCTTAAAGGTAACGCTGGCACCAGATCAGGTGGCTCGTTGTTGCCGAAAATGTTGTCTTACTTGTAGTCAGGTGTCCAAAATGAACACCTGCTACCAGCCAATGGCGCCGGATCGATTTGGTCATTTGGCATGTAGTTGTAGTCATGGACAATGCTATGGTAATGCTATGGTAATGGTATTTTAATGAATGTTCAGTCTGTTGGAATTGTTTTATTGTTTTTTTTGTCAGCTGACATAAACATAGAAAATCTGATCTGTGATTAAGTGTTGCACCTGTGGTCACATATCATTTAGTTTCCACAATTATATTTAGGTAATTTCATCAATCTGGACAGTATGTTGTGGTCACTTGATTGATATAATATAAGTGTAGCTGTGGAAGTAGGATGTAAGGTGCACTTTGAAGATGCAACAGTGGCATCTTGTGGCTGGAACAGGAACCAACACCTTTTTTCGTAAACTAGGTAAACGGTGGTTATTTAGTTCATACAATCACACAATTTGTACAGTGTGATTCTATAGTGTGTTTTCTTAAAAGAATTGAGTCAGTTTCTTGCGTCTTTAACTTTTAATTATCTTTTAATTCAGGCGAAGCAGATGTCACAAAGGGCTCATGGACGCCAGGGGCTGGCGGTTGCCGCAACAACCGACTACGATGCAAAGCGGTGTGTGGAAATGTGGTTGAAGATGCCAGGTATCTGATCCAGTTGGAATGTAAAATCATCCCTGAAGCGGCCCTTTCTGGGCCATTAAGAATACCATGCTGTTGATATCCCTGGATGGTGTACAGCTCTGCTCCTCTGTTTTGTTGTTAGCTTGTACTTTCTCTGCTGCGCTGAGTCTGACCCCAATTTCATATTCATATCTGATCATATCTTTACAATTAAAAAAGTTAATTATCTCCGTGGGCAGTGTCTCTATGATAGCGGTTGTAGTTGTTGTTGTATTTTTACCATGGTTTTGACGCAGGTGTTCGACCGGGGGTGGTGAACGGCGGGAGAGGCAGGCGCCACCATACCTCCTTCCCCAGTGGGAGTTCCTCCAGACACACCTGTCCAGTGATCAACTGTGGCAAAGTCTTTGAAAACGTTCCCCTCATGGACGGTCATTTGAAAAGGTGAAAAAAGGACAAAAGATTCCTATGGCCTTTCGTCTTGTAGTTTTGTTCTGCGGTGGGCCAGCAGAAAACTAACCGCTTATCACGGAACGCGACAGGTTCGACCACTCCCCGTGCGATCCCACCGTCAACCTGAACGGAAGCCCCTCCGAGCTGTTTGCATGCGTCGCCTGCACCCGTCATTTTGACACCGAGGAAACCTGGAGGAAGCACCTTCAGGCCAAGGTTCACTTATACTGCCGCATTTGTCCAAAGTTGTCTGTTAATGGTTGTCTTTTTGTGGTTTATTGTAATAACACCACTATAAGTGATGTATATAAGTCATTGCTATAGAGAAATTGAATGGCTCATGGTACCTGAAGATAAGAATAGAGCTGTTTTCGAGCATTCCTATTTACGAGACGAATAGAACGAGTTTCATAATTGCCATAACAATAAAAACAGTTTCAGTGGAAAGCAAGTACGGAAGCAGCTGGCCTATAATGAGTGTATGACTGTGTTTCATTGCTCAGGTGTCCTCGTCTGACCCCGGGGGTCACGATATTTCCCAGGCCTGTCAGATGATCATGTGTTTTGCCTGCCCCGCCTGCTACCTCCTGTTCAACCTCAGGGACCAGTGCCTCCAGCACATGTCGGCCAAAAACCATTTCACTCAGGCCCTCGCCATGATCAAGGGTGGGTTTGGATTGGACCTTGATACTGATCGTTGATGTTGGGGAGCATTCAGAACATTCAAATGCCAGCTAGGACCTTTCATATATTATAATTATTGTACACATTTAGTAATATTTGGTTTATTTTGGTTTATTAACAGTTTGTCAAAATATAAACATTTTAGAATTGTGTTTTTAAAGATATACAGCAATATTAATTGAATAACGATGGGCAAATCTGTGAACATTTCTTCTGTTCTATAAAGATCCCAAGGGAAGAGCATTGCCAGTTCCCATTCCTTCATCTGCTAAAAGTCACCTCATCGATTTGTGCAAAGATGTAGATTTCAACGTGCGGTGCAACGAATGTCGCAAAGCGCTGACGTCTCACCAGGAAGCTCAGGCGCATTTCAAGTATGTTGTCCTTGTAGCGTGTGCTCATGTCAATGCAGGTCATTTTATTAATCTCTGAGCTTTTTTCCTGGGACAGTTTTGGCTTAATTTTTAACCTCTGTTGTTGTTTCTCCTGGTCCTCAGTGTGTACTGCAGACAGGGCCGGGCCGTTGCGGAGGCGGAGAAAACAGTGGTGCAGGTGATGCAGCAGCAGCTGCTGCCGCGGGGCCAGTGTTTGACCTGCTGTGAGGTCTTCCACAGCCAGGTGGACCTGGAGAGGCACAGAGAAGCCACCGAGCACGCTGTGGAGGTCAACCAAACGGTGGAGAAGGCCCTGCTCCAGTTCTGCCACTTCAGGGAAATCCGGTCTGCCCGCAGGGCCAAAGAGGCGGCCCACAAGGACAGACGGTCGGCCAGACGCGGCGGGCCCCACCGGAGGGACGACGTCGGATGCAGTTCGGTTCCGGCTAAGAGGCAGAAGCTGGGCCCCGGCGAGAGTGAAGGCGAGGGTGACATGGTGGTGGGCTGGGTCTGCGAGTGCGGCCTGCACTTCTCTGAGGAGGCCGTGGCCAAGAAGCACCTGATGGCAGCCAACCAGCTGTTCCACCAGTGCGGTGTGTGTGGCAAGCACATGAGCGACCTGTCGATCACGCGCCTGCACATGTGCCGCTTCCACGGCGGTGCGCACCTCTCCAACTTCCTGTACCACTGTCGCCCGTGCAAGGTGGACATGCCCCGCTACGAGGACATCCTGGCGCACGTGGCGGACGCCCACAGCGGACACACCTACTGCCTTGAGCGGGAAGTGCCCCGGGAGCGGGTCGCCGATGCCAAGCCGTCGACCAGCGGCACCTGCGGACGCTTGAAGGCCCCGGTGGAGCGGCGCGCCCCTCGAGCTCCGGCCCCAGAGCCAGAGCCCGATCCACAGCCGACGTGGATGTGCAGGATGTGCGAGGAGACTTTCGGCTCCAAGGCGGATGTCCGCCGGCACTGCAGCGACGTGACGAGCCATAGCTTCCAGAGGTTCGTGTGCGGCCACTGTCCCCAGAAGTTCTTCAAGGAGTCAACGGTGCGCCGGCACTGTGTGAGCGAGCACGACGGGCGCGTGGCCATGGCCTACTTCTGCGGCCTCTGCGACAGCATGCAGTTTGAGCGGCAGGAGGAGTTCACAGAGCACTACGAGAGGCTCCACAGCAAGGACTACTACCGCGTGGACGACCGCCCGGGCGGCGAGAGGCCCACGCTGTCAGGCGACGCGAGGCCCGGCGAGCTCGACGACCATGACGTGTCATCGAAGGGAGGTCTGGCAGCGGCGGCGATGAGCCGGTGCCCCTGCATGGGCTTGGAGATGTGTGAGGGCGAGAGGAAGGCGTTGTACACACAGTGCGTGAGGAAGCTGTCCGCCGAGGGCCAGTGTGAATTTGTCTGCGCTCCCTGCTCCGTCACGGTGTCGTCCTTTGCGCAGATCAAGACCCACGTCCACTCCACGCATGCTTCCCTGGCCCTGCCCAAAACCTTTGACGTGATCTGCAACGCCTGCCTGGAGAGCTTCACCAGCGTGCCGACTTTCCATAAACACTTCCATGCCGAGCACTGTCTGCTGGCTCCCTGCCACGGCCGCCGGCGCAGTCCGGTCTCCCCCCCCCTCGCCGTCGGCATCCTGAACGCCGTGGAGATTAATCCCCACCTGGATGGAAAGTCCAGTTTAGTCCGACAATAATTCAGACCGTTTACCAAGTTTGGACAAGATTGGCGTATTTACATTCTTCATTCCCCAACTGTTGCAGGTGTTGAAGATGTCAAACTGGCGAAGGTCTTGGAGACCATGGATGATGGCGGCAGCGAAGACAATGATGCCCAAGAAAGTACGTCTGGGCGACATTGGTAGTGTGGGATACAGAGACGTACTCTGACCTGCTTATTAACACGACACCAGAGGAGGTCAAAGACATTTAAATATAAAACTAAAGCTTTTACCATGTTCCATCAGGGTATCGGCAAACATCTGCCTGTAGGGATGTTGTTTTTAATTAAATGCATCTTCGTTAATGCGGCCGTTTCCTGTGTTTCAGGTAACTCGGATGAGGAAATGAAACGTGCCTTGGCTTTAAGTGTGACAGAAGCCACACAGCCAACAGGTAACTTTTTCGAGGCCCACTTGCCGTTATCTTAAGAGGCACAAGGACTAACCGGTGCGCAAAGCATACGATTTATGGCGTGGAAGAGTTCCACGAATACAAATGTTTCTGGCATTCTGCATGGAAACCATTGTACCGGTCGAGCATGCGTATCCTTAAATCACCGGCTCATGCTGCCAAAGTAATTTCATAAAGGCTTGTTATCGGTACAATGGAACTAAACTGACGTATCATTGGGCCGACTTGGTTGTTTTAATCAAAGTGCCCCTTGTGGTGTGTTACTACTAGGTGAGTTGGACAAGGATATGGAGCAAGCGTTGGCTGTTAGCGCGGCACAAACCAAAGAGCCACCAGGTGTGTTTATGTGGCTCTGCCGTCGTATACTCGCCTACGTCCATTGCGCAACAGATTCTAGGCTTTTCCTTACTGTGTGCAAGCAACACACGGATCTAAATCTGTCGGCCCTCGTGTCCTGCTTACGCTCACACCAAGGCTACGCAGACTGCATTTCCAGATGTCCTCTCAACAGGGGCGGGGGGGGGCAGCATGTGTATTGAGTTTTTCTGACTTCACGGTGTTGGCATTTTATTCTACTTCCACGTATACTTTAATCCATGTTCTCCATCATTGTTATTATTTTACAGATTTGGAAGAAGCTCTGAAAAGAAGTCTTTTGGAATTCTGACGAGGAACATTCTTTTAATATTGGCTACGCAGTGTGTGTTCAGAACATGTTCGAACGTTGAAAGTCCAATAAATTGTTAATAAAGCTAATGTCTTGCCAATGTCTTTTATTCCTTGATTTAAGAAAAACCAAAAGAAATGTAACTTTCTCGGTAAACTGTTCAGCAGACGTCCCCGCTGGCTTCCGGTTGTGTCGTACTTTTACAGCATAAAGTACACTTCATCGGCATTCGTGGCGTCAACTAATCACACCGACATGTCTTTAAGCTGCCATATTTGTGCTCGTTCGTCACAATCATATTGCCTTTTCTAAAGTCACGTTTTCCCTCGTCGGTCTGGGCGGATCTTCCTATATAACATGATGAAACCCTTTACCACCTCGATGCATAGATTACCATTTGGGATGCCCAGACACCCCCTACCCGGACACACGACACCCCCCATGCTGCACTAGTGGCACCTGTTGCACACATGGCTCCATTCACAAGAGCACGTGTGAGCAGGTCAATATAAGCACAAGGCCCTGATAGCATTACATACAGTACAGTAGCCACCCATGTATATTAATTGTTGGGGGGGGGAAAAAACGTCATCATTGTTCTATTAACCATTGTGCATTGCAATGATGTATGAGTTGCATCTTTTTGTTGTTGTTGAAATAAATGTTTTATATTTATTTATGTGAGAGGTGAGCTGTCAACCACCAAAGGGAAGTGGAGGAAGTCGTGGTCCATATTTGGTGGGGACGCCTCTCTCTCTCGCTCTCTCTCTCTCTCTCTCTCTCTCTCTCTCTCTCTCTCTCTCGCAGGGGCGCTGTCCCGACTCCCAGAGAACAGTTAGGCTTCGGCGGCCGGCGAGACAGACGTGATCAGTCCTCATTCAGTCCTCATTCAGGCGCGTTTCAGATCTCAATCTCCAAACCAAAAATTAAAAGCAGAGCCACGTGTCGATCATGTCTCAGGCTAAGATCCAGGCGAAGACGAACGAGGGGTCGACCAGGGGCAGCAGGTTCAGCAGGACCATGTCTATGGCGGATCGTTCCGGGCGGCTTCTGGAAAGTTTGGATGAGCTGGAATTGAGGTAATCTTCAATGTCATCTACTACTACTACTACTACTACTACTACTACTACTACTACTATTACTACCACTAGTGACCAGCAAACAATTAAATCATAGCTCACTGCATTGTTTTATTGTCACTGCCGCCGGATAATGTGTGCTCTCCGTTTTTCTTTTTATCTATATAATATATACATTAATATATATGTGTATTTATACAATGAGCGCCTTTTACGGTGAATCCGACGGTTTTACATTCGTTTTCCCATTTACGATGTCGTCCGTGAACGACTCTCTCTCGTGTGTGTGTGTGTGTGTGTGTGTGTGTGGGTGGTGGTGGTCATCAGGGTGGAGGCGCTACGAGAAACGGCCGCCGCCATGGAGCAGGAGAGGGAGTCCATCCTGGAGACGGTCCAGTCCTTACAGAACAGCCAAGAAATGCGCAGCATCTCTGACGGTGACGGTCACCCCCAAAGCAAACCTTATATCATAATATTAATAATAATAATAATAATAATAATAAGGATCCTTGTATAATAAAGATTGCTTGGACCAGAGGCCTGTCCACAGGGGCCCCTCCTATTTTTTATGTGAAGTACTGTCGGCCTGTACATTGTCCACCCCCAGGGGCGTGGACTGGGTGGGGGGAAAAAAAGTGGGACTGACCCAGGGGCCAAAAGTGGAGGATTTGGATTTCTTTTCTTCTCAGTCATTTTGTGACATAACTGCAGTAAAATTGGCAAAAATAAATTGGTTGATAAACTGAATATACTGGAGGGCCCCTGTCACGCTCTTACATAATAAATACTCGAACAAACATGAAGAAAATAACGTTCTCTTAAGTATGATACTCACAGTTTTATATGGGTCTATATACTGTATATAATGATGGTCTAAACTATGTTAAAATGAGTTTTTCGTAAAATAACGCGACTTTTCCCCGCTCAGCCGCGGTGGGGCCCTATATGGTTTCTTTTCACGGGCCCAAAATCCCTGTCCACCGCTACAGAATCAGCCTGTACATGTGCCGTGGCAGGTGACTGATGCGTGTTCCGTCTCTGTGTCGTTTCAGGGGAAAGGGAAGAGCTGAATTTGACCGCCAAACGTCTTCTGGGTCGGACGCTCTGCGTAGAGGTCTCGGTGGGAACCATTCGAAATTCCCAGCAGGACGATGCGTTACACCAGGCCACGTCCATCATTGACGACATCGTGGCAAAACTGCTGGACGACACCGGTCGCAGCCGGCACCGCCTGATGGCCCTGCACGCAGCCTGCGTCACCGAGGCGCCGGCCGTCTCCATCGACCAGAAGTTCCAGGCCATCGTGATCAGCTGTGCGATGGAAGACCAGAAGAAGATCAAGCGAAGACTCGAGACTCTCCTCAGAAATATCCTCAACGCGGAGAACACAGTTAAACTCATGGATAGACAAAAGCTAGCTCAAGCCTCTTCTGCCAATGGCTGCCTTTGAGAGTCATGCCTCAGTGTGTTAGATGCAGGAGAACACTTAGAGACCAAAGGTGCCTATTTTTAGTTACCTTCACATACCCAAGACAGTCAGAATGTGTTTGCATGAGCACTAAACTAAAAATACTCCCTGTGGGGTTTTATTTAGCATTGTTCAGAGTTGGAGGTTGAGTGTAGGCTGAATAATTCACAAAAAATCACTTTGGCACGTTTGTATTTATTGACCATAATTATTATGCAAAAAGATCAAAGCTTTTGATATTAGATATGACATATCTACTTGATTCCACTCCATGTCTTTGTCGTGGTGGGTGTAGAAATCTCCTGTGTTGAATTCTACAAGCCCCATTCAACCAATACTACCCTCAAGATGTGACACACACAATCACTCTCTCTCTCACACACACACACAAATATGCTGCTTACGATCCCATAATAAGGCAGCAGTAAAGACACTTCATATTCTTACTCAATACTTCGACATTTAAAGCCTTAATCAACGTAACTAATCCTGCACGCTTAGAGCACAATTTTTTAAACAGGTAGTTTAAGGGAGGTTATTGGATTTTTTATGAATTCCTGCCTGTTTTTCTAATCTGGTCTGATCGATTCAATATGATATATATGGTTTATATGTTCTATGCATCTGTTACCTGTTTGCTAAAAAACTGAATGCTGTCATTTGTTGTGAATGAAATGTGTTTAAATGAATTTAAATGTGTCTGAATCTGATCATGTAGGCATTTCATGAAGTGTGCAATATCGCTTATTGAGAAGTCTCTAATAGTAAAACAAAGCGACACTTAAACTTGCATTACTTACCCCCACATACAAATAAAACCAAATATAAAACCTAACAAATACTAACTTGAGCATTGTGTCCATATAATTAAACCAATATCAATTCACCCTTTGAGTCGTGTTTTGAGTGTCTTACAAACTAGGGATGGCTATAATGTTGAAAACCACACTGGATGCAGGAGCCAAATGTACTCTTTTATTTCAGTCAGATACCAACACATTTTCAAATGTAACACAATCGGGTGTACAACGTGTGCCACGCACACCTCCATCCTCTTCAGATACATTTACATAACTAAATCAATAAAAGTACACTGCGCCACGTTCTAACTGAGAATGACTTTCTGGATACAAAACATGAAGCTTGTGTATGAAGGCATCAGTGGAACAGCACAGTAGCAAGAGGACAAACATTTTGTATTTTGAGCGACAGCACATAATGGTTGTTTTGTGTTAGACAGTAAGAAGTTATAATCCGGATATCATCTCGTTAATAAAGTGCACTAAAATCCATTCAGTCCAAAACAAAGGAGCCAAAGTAAATGCATTGATCCAAAGATGAGAGAAAACAAACAAACTAAATGTATAATAAAAATGAATGTGCAGGCATTTGAAAAGAAAGAAGAATTAAAAGGAGTTGAGTAATGTAAATGAAGACAAGGCATTGTGGCTTTACCATAGGTCAAGATTCAATGGCAGCAATGCAAAAGTATAATATACACAACGCCCCGCTACAGCATGGTCAGAATGCACTGGAAGGATTATATTATTATTATTATATCATAACATGTGAAACAACAAACTTGTAGGAATCACATTATACTTGTTTCCGAGTTTTACATCAAGGGGAGAGAATAAGCAAAACTATGAAAAATACATTTGAAAATATTCAGAATTATATTTAGCACATACTTGAGAATTATTAAGAAATGTCCAATGTGCATTTATTTTTTCGTATTTTCATTTTTGCACTAGAACCATTTTCACATGACGACGCATCACACTGGTCCTCGCTGAGCCACTTTGGGGTCGAGCCCAGTGGGACATTCCACCGCTCACGGTACGTTTTAAAGAACACGGGTTCAAAATGTGTGTGGAATACAAAGGCTATCCAAAAATGGTGCCCCCTATCTGTAGGCAGCAAGGAACCCACCTTAGATCTCACTGTGTGTGGCTCAAGCACACAAACGACGGAATGAGTCCGAGGACATTGAGACCACCACCAGGTCTGACAACCATCAGAAAATAATCATTCTAGTGTTTGATAGGCCAAGGCAGGCATACAAGGCAAATAATACCGCTATCTAATGTGGGACTACATAATGCATTACTTGAAGCAGTACCAAAGTGTTGATAGGACAGCACGCTTAGATGCAGTAAGGAGAATGTAAACAATCAAAAGTCAAAGTATTTTTTACTAAAACATAATTTAGAGTGAAGCAGTATAATTCACAAAAACACGTAGCATTTGGTCGACCAATATCTACCATAAGTAACCTGTCACAGAGTGTGAGAGAGATGTCTCTTTTTTTTCCCCCCCATTTTCTTTTGTGCCCATTGATATTTGGTTAACCATTAAAACACATTCTATTAAAATATCCGTTTACATCCATTAACTGCAGCTTTTAAACATTTCAACACTACCCTGACGGTGAAATGTGGTTTGGCACTATGATTATGGTGTTAAGCAACACTTGTGCATCACAAAACACCGGTTGTTAGAAAAATACCTTTTACACAACTACCCCCCCCCCCCCTCCACCCCACCCCATTCTAGTCTTCTTAGTGTTATGATTGCGACGTGAACAGTGTATATTGAACCATATTCTATTGAACGTTTAGAAAAATATGGTACAAAATAATCTGCGTAATCTCCTACAATACAAACATATTGCACAGGTGTCAGTTTCAGAACAAGAGGAATCGGATGTACACATTTTCAATGAACAAGTAACTCTTCTGCCATTCATATTCCCATTCATAGACGATTGTATTTCAATTCAGTTTGTCAAATACTGTGACATTCAGGATCCACGGAGAGACAAAACGGATCACATTCACAAACAGTCCATTCATAGTTTAAACGTCTGAAGTTCATCCCAATGCTAGAAAATAACTGACAAAGAATGACAATTTGGGAAGAATTTTCAAATTGTCAAAATTAGTAATTTGCTAAATGTTGTTAATGCATCGATAATAGCCGAGGGATAGCTGGTGACTATAATTCACTGTTTATTTTGTTTTCAATTGTTTCAATTCGTTTGGAGGGTCACAAGGACCGACGGGCTCACAGAATGTAATAGAAAAAGGTATTGTGCTCAGAATACATATGGGAAATAGAGGATTCTAGTTGGACGGCACAGTCAAATAAAATCCACTATCCACCTTTTTGCTTTGGTCTCTGAATATGGCCTCCTTTTACAGCGAACAGCGATGATCAATCTGGGGTTTAAATAGCGTTAGCCAAGCTCGGCACCAAGCTCTCACCGTTGATTTTAGAGTAAACTGCAGCTCCCAAAGGGATTCTTAGTCTTCTTGGTTCTTTGTTTGTTGGGTCGCAAACTAATGACTTCATGGCCATTAGTGGAGCTCTGGTTGCTGACATTAGTACTGGTGGTATTGAAAACACCTGCGGATATAAGGCGCGTTGTCAACACTTGGGAGAGGGGAGAGTATAGCGGCGCAATTAAAAGCTTTAGAAAGCATCAACACCTACCGATTTTATTGCTGGTTGTGTGAACAACCTCTGGCTCCTCTGCGGTTTGCTGTTTCAGTCGCTGGAGGTACTTCTCGGCCAAGTATTTAAAAACTACAACAACAAACAAACAAAGAAGGGATGGCAGGGAAATGTTCACTGTGGGCGGTCCAACCCCTGTTGCAAGCAAAAACTTTCAGCCACTCACCCTCGTTGACGTTGAGATCCTCCTTCACTGAAGCCCGGTAGAACCTCAGCTTCAACCTCTTGGCCAGACCCTCGGCCTCCTCGCTGCAGTGAAGCACACACAGTTATGTTGTTAGAGTCGTGGAGTCATATGACTACAACACTACAATCCATGCAGACAGTCACATTCAAAATGAGTGTTCAAACACCAAAGCCTTATCAATAAGGTAGTAAATGAATTGCACTTTATATATCGCTTTTATCCGAAGCCTCTTTACCAGTATTGCCTCACATTCACCCATTTATACACCCGACCGGTCGGTGTCAACCATGCAAGGTAACAACCAACACGTCCATGAAGCCACACTCCTCACAATGAGACACACACACTCCTCACAATGACACACACACACACACACTCCTCACGAGTGTGTGAGGAGCTACTCACACACTCTACTCACACCCTACTAATTAATACCTTGGCATAATACTAGATCATACATACAAATAATAATAGAATACACCATAAACAGACAGACATAGACACATTCTTGCCCCATATAAACTTTGGTGAGGCACACATATGGCCTATAATCGAACGCAGTGTGATCGATCAGTGATCAATCAGTGCATGGACAGTATTGATCAGGCTGTGGCCAAAGCACGTCCGTCCATCCATCCATCCATCCATCCAGGGATGAGGGGGTCGCAGAGGCGGAGGGCTTAGCGACCCGCTTCTCCAGTGTCTCTTACCTGCAAAGAGGTCACTCATCTGGCATCGATCCGGATCATTCAACTAATCACGGTCTCACACACACACACCAGTCGTCATCGTCCTCGCTCTTCTGTACGACGCGGCGAAGCTAAAGTAAAACGTGTAATGTTTCACACCGTTGTTGTTGTTGCTGCTGTTGCTGTCGATTTAGCTCGAAAAGGAGAAATCGACACACGTATAAGACTCGATTCCTACACGTGTCATTCAACGTCCCGTCGTGTGTGTGAAATCTTGGGGAACGTGACACGTTGTTTGTTATAGTAATGGTATATCCACCCCGGGGGCCCAGACGCTGCTCCGCTGCTCCCGACCCGGACCCGTAGTGGCTAACCGCGGTATATACTGTGGATCGCTACGACCAGACCAGACCGCTTGGTGACACGTCAACGCCGCCGCCATATTGGAGCGGTCAAGACAGGCGTGTACAGTGTAAAGACATACTATAGCACAACACACTATAACGTAGTTATTTCTCAACCGATTTCAAATGAGTCGTTTTTTTATTTGTATATTTATATTTAAGCGTTTATGGTGTACACGGAGTGCACATCACGTGTTATATTTTATAAATATTATATTATCTACATTATTCATATATATATGTCTATATATCAAGGTACAGATCCGTAAAATATAAAATGTAAAAAATATAAAATATATATATATTTTTTTTTATCCAAAAAAACGTCTCCCCGATCCCCGTTCACTTGTATGTTTACAGGCCAGTCGTGACCGCTCCAATATGGCGGTGACGTCGACGTACGAGCCAAAGGCGTAACGCGCGGCGTCTATGTATTTTCAGGCTTTGTATGCATATTCAAGACTAACCAATTAATTGTGTGAAGGTTTTTTATTATTTGCGCATGGCTTTGGCCTGGAAATTAATAAAATAGTATACAGTAATACAATATATGTATGAAAACTACTATATATTATAAGCAATATTGTATGAGCAATACTGCCCGACTCACTCGCTTTGACAGTTACATCAGTTTATATAAAGTCAGTTAGTTATAAACTTTAATGGTGCGTTCCATTTACCTCGGAAGTCTGGGAACTGGGAATGACGTCACGCCTGAGTTGACCTCGTTCCAGCCAACAAGTCGGAAAACCGAGACGGACGCCTTGTGTTACCAGTCGATAAATCACGTGGCCTCCATGATAATCTGGCCTGTAAAGCCCTTTGAGACTGGATTGTGATTCAGGGCTGTACAAATACAATTGAATTGAATTGCATAACAACGTAATTAATATGCGGCATTTTGCGCATGCAAACACCGTCGCAACATGTCCACGGGTGGAAGTTGGGCAGTACTTGTGTGTACTGGACTGATTTTATGAGACACAAATAGAGAGAAGTGCTAAAAGCAGTCTATAATACAGCCTTCACTGACTGGATTTATAAATCGGAGTTGTGAGATTCGTCCGAATTTCCGAGTTGGAAATCCGACTTCAGTGTGCGTTCCCGCGTCCGAATTCCGAGTCCAAATGGAACGCACCATAATAATAATCATACTAACGTGCATGACGTATAGCCGGATATGACGTTGACGTTATGCTCCTGCCTGATTGGTTCCTTTTTCGCTTGCGGCCGATGTCGTCACCGTTTACCCGCGCTTGTTGAAGAAAGGTGGTGGTGGCTTTTCGCGGCTTTTGACAGGAAAGACTGACTCTTGGTAACAACAACAACAACTTTATTACCGTTTATACTGAGTTCTACCGGTAATATAATATCCACGCATGTTATATAGTACCATTACGGTCACTTTTATTGGCGTAAACAGCAGCAGATATTGAGATATTGCCACCAGCTAGCATGCCTGGTTAGCAGGGTGAGACTCTTATATTAGGCTTGTATTGTATTTGGGATGCAAACACAAGAGGCAGCCCCACAAAAACCCGCATAAATACACATAAATACACATAAATACACGTTATTACCGCCCTCTTAGTCCAGGCTAGTGGATAGAGGAAAGCCACGTTGAGTGTGTCGCATTTAACGCGTTTAGAAGGTTACATCCCGTTTTTGCAGACAGACCAGGCTATGTTGAACGAAATGCAATATGACATTTTGTTCAGATGTACATAAAAGTACTATATGTTCTCCTGCTGTCAATACTGTGTCATACAATGTTGGACTTTTGTTTGTGATGATTTGTCATCAGGAGCCATGCAGTTTGTCAGGAGACAGAGAAGGTTGATTGCCAACGCAAATACAGAGCTCTATGGACATTGTCTGCAGTTCTATGGACAGCCCCCTCTGGAAAACATCTCGCTCACAGAGTTCGAGTCCTTCGCTGTGGAGAGATTGAAGCGTAAAGACCAACTTGTCACTCCTAGTCTTGTGTATAGTGGATGGATTTATCCCCCATAAAAATCTGAATTGCACGCATTGTTTATTTTTCGTTTCAGTGTTGAAGACGGTTGAGAACCTTGGAGTGAGTTATGTGAAGGTGTCGGATCAGTACATTAAGAAACTCGATGAGGAGTTTTCCAACCTTAACTTTCCATACAGACAAGAACTTGTAAGTATTGTCAAGCAGCATACTGTACAGTACATCAAACCATTTGGACACTGTGGTACACTCCCAGTGTATAATAATCCTATTATATTCTGATTTATCTGAAGGATGACCGGAAGCCGCTGGTGGGGCCTTCTGAGTATGAGAAACGAAGAAAAGACCACATTTCCCACTTCATCCTCAGACTTGCATACTGCCAAACGTAAGTATCCCCCACAAAGGCCCCAACCCTCTACTTATTTAGATGAGTTTGGAAGACAACAACACATTGACATTGTTTTTTTTCTTCTTATGTGTTGTTTTTGTTTTCAACCCCAAAGGGAGGATCTCCGAAGGTGGTTCATCCAGCAGGAAGTCGACCTTTTCCGATACCGCTTTAACAAACTGTATGCCCAATACAAAATTGATTTTTTGCACCACAATAACCTCCACTATGAAACGGTAAGGCTTTGTACCACAACTGGTTTAGAGTGCATTCTAAAAGCATAAAAGACTTGCTGTGCTCTGTGTAGTTGGTGTTGCTGGGAATTCAGGATTAGTCACCATCATCATAGACATCATTGCTTGGGGTGTGGGTTTGTACTCTATCCAAAGTTAGGTGAGAAACTACTCTCTTTTTTTTGACATAGGATTGATTGAACATGAGGTTCAACAATTCTAGCAAATACACAGAATGTAATTCAGTCCTAGTAGTCCAGATAGCATTTACATTTACATTTGCATTTAGGGCATTTGGCAGACGCTTTTATCCAAAGCGACTTACAAAGAATACATTTGTTGAAGGAGAGGCAGCAATATATCACTGTGGTACCTGAAGATAAGAATAGAGCTGTTTTCGAGCATTCATATTTACGAGACGAATAGAACGAGTTTCATAATTGCTAAGTTGCCTGCATAAGTAGCTGGGCAGGCGTGCAATTCTAAGCATGCTACAACATCTGAGAACGAACAACAATGCTAAGTGCCATTAATAAATGTCAAGACGTACAAACATGCAGGTTAGTTAACGGAGGAG
>PIJE02000167.1:254253-292588 GCA_002895965.2 Coryphaenoides rupestris | reverse complement strand
AGTCTTCTTGGTTCTTTGTTTGTTGGGTCGCAAACTAATGACTTCATGGCCATTAGTGGAGCTCTGGTTGCTGACATTAGTACTGGTGGTATTGAAAACACCTGCGGATATAAGGCGCGTTGTCAACACTTGGGAGAGGGGAGAGTATAGCGGCGCAATTAAAAGCTTTAGAAAGCATCAACACCTACCGATTTTATTGCTGGTTGTGTGAACAACCTCTGGCTCCTCTGCGGTTTGCTGTTTCAGTCGCTGGAGGTACTTCTCGGCCAAGTATTTAAAAACTACAACAACAAACAAACAAAGAAGGGATGGCAGGGAAATGTTCACTGTGGGCGGTCCAACCCCTGTTGCAAGCAAAAACTTTCAGCCACTCACCCTCGTTGACGTTGAGATCCTCCTTCACTGAAGCCCGGTAGAACCTCAGCTTCAACCTCTTGGCCAGACCCTCGGCCTCCTCGCTGCAGTGAAGCACACACAGTTATGTTGTTAGAGTCGTGGAGTCATATGACTACAACACTACAATCCATGCAGACAGTCACATTCAAAATGAGTGTTCAAACACCAAAGCCTTATCAATAAATGGTAAATAGATTGCATTTATATATCGCTTTTATCCGAAGCTCTTTACAGTTGCCTCACATTCACCCATTCATACACCGACGGCGGTGTCAACCATGCAAGGTAACAACCAACACGTCAGGAGCAGTTAGGGTTAGGTGGTGTCTTGCTCAGGGACACCTTGACACTTAGCTAGGCGGAACCTTCCTGTTGCCAGACAACCGCTCTTACCTCCTGAGCTACTGCCGCCCCTATTTTCTACAAATAAAATCTAAAATTGGAAAATTTTACAGTTGGTAAAACATTAAGTTGCGATGGCGGCACCAATCGTGAATATTTGACTACTTTAAAATATGGCTATATTTTATTTAGTTTGTAGGTCTTGCGAACGCTTACTTTTTGATGACCGTATCGTCGAGGAGGTCAATCTTGTTCTGGACCAGAACGGTGGGGATGTCCCCCACCTCCACCTCCACCTTCTCCCTCCAGCTGCTGATGGCCTGGTAGGACTCCCTGTCCGTGGTGGAGAACACCAGCACACATGCCTGAGCACCTGGAGGGAGGAACACACACACACACACACACACACATTAGATATTTACGAGACGAATAGAACGAGTTTCATAATTGCTAAGTTGCCTGCATAAGTAGCTGGGCAGGCGTGCAATTCTAAGCATGATACAACATCTGAGAACGAACAACAATGATAGCCTAATTAATGTCATGTAAAATTAAACTAGCTAAACACATCCCCTGCTCTAATCACTCTAGTAATGCATGCCAATAGAAAAGTCACATGGAATGGATCATAAGGAAAACAAAGGCTAAAAGGAAACACATAAACCTGATAATTCTTTTAACATTGAGAGCCACTCAACAATCTTGCTTATATCTCAACTATTCCACTAGATGGAGCTGTTGATCACAGTACCATGCTATATAAAAGCTGCCTATGCTTCAATGCCTTTTACCTTGAAATATTATTTTTATTCCACTGCAAAAGGGGTACATTAATGTACAGCAATAAGCATTTTGATCATGAGTTTCAAATTGTTCTAAAGCACATGTTTTAATTTGATCTATTCTTAATTTATGTCCGTTTTGGTCAGGAGCCGCAGCATAGAGAGTCAATAGGGTGCAGGTGATGCAGGGACATTTGGTATTGAACCAGAGCCTTTCAGAGAGGAGCCACTGGCCTAACCTGCCCTCCAGCTGATCTTAAAAAGTTAAATGCTGATCTTAAAAAGTTAAATGCATCACCTTCAACACCCCCGGGTGCATGTTCTGCACATCTTGCTCTATTCACAGAATGAAAAACATCATTCATTATTCAAGCTATCAGCTCAAGTCTTTGTCTTGCTCTGACCTTTTCTTGTACCTCAGAACTAGTGATATGAATGACTCGGTTTTTATTACTGCCTTTGAGTGACAGTAATTATACGAGACCTGTGGTTGAGCGTAGCTTGAGACAGTGATATGACGCTGCTCCAGTGGTTGTACAGTGGGCATGTAGAGTTTCTTATTGGCTTGTGAGTGGCAAGCGGAGGATATTGCCACCCTGTGTAGTTTTAAATCATAGCTTTTCTAAAGGATTTGATGTCTTATATGTATGTGTCCAATTCATCATATCCATTCTCTGTATAAACCATCACATTTGAATAATACTCAGAAAACAAATGATTTGACTTGCTCATGGTGCAAAACATTGTCGAAGCAATCATTTCCATGTGTTTTCTTGTTTGTGTTTTGATTAATATGTTCTAATGTTCTAATATTAGTGCTCTTGTGATTCTTTTTCATTTCTTTGTGTGAATTAAATGTTTCAGGTTAGCCCGGAAGAGAAGAAGGCGTTGTCCGAGAAACTGATCAACTCCAGTTACTCCGGCAGTGGCTGCAAAGTGGAGGAACAAGTGTTCTACAAGGTGAGCCCGGCCTGTTCCCTGAAACTCTCTCCACTCACACTGTTTACAAAGCGCAGCATTAAACACGACATGGGGAACGGCGTCGGCGCGTATCTGGCTTCTGTAATGTGACACGTAGTAGACGCTAGGAGGAATTTGATTTGGGAGCCGTCGTGGATTTTATTGGTTTGTGCAAAAGTGACAGCACAAGCTGGCCAGCTGTGTGCCCGGCCCCGTGGCAGCCGTTATTTATATGTGGCTGAATGGCAACATTGCTATTATTACAAAAAAAATCAGTTGTAGAGGTGTAATTGAATTTGAAAATTATATAAATAATAAACAAACCGGTTGTATTGTGTTCAGTAGGTGAATAATTTGACATGCCAACAAGGTTGACATGTCAACTTTGATCACATGACATGACATTTCTATTCCGATATCCAATATCGGTTAGGAATATTGCTTTCTGAAATAATATATACAGTATATTGTCTGCCTTTGATGGCAAGATGGCATTTGAAAAAACAGTCTTCCTCAGGAAATATAATGTCCTCAGCATTCCATACCATGAAATGCAAAGTTAGTGCTGTGGCAAAATTAATTGAAATCTGCCTTGAATTCAAAATCGATTCTGACTGGGACTAGTTCATCTTCTACTCTGATCAATTTATTACAGTAAAATCCTTCTAGATAACGTTTTTTCCCCAATTTTCACCTTGCTTTGGTGTGAACATGGATTAATGCGAAATCTCTGCAGGAAATACTGAGAAATTAAAGCCACGCTGATCTAACTTGGTCTCCTTACATTTCAAAATTAGTTTTTAATTGCTAAGAAACCCTTCAGTGCTGGAAAATGGTTCAATAGTTGTGCCTACGCAAAACTTGGAAGGATCAAATGAAAGAGCTTTGAATGATACATGTAACTAAGATTACATTAGCTATTTTACTCTTCCTCTCTGCTGGATGCATGCACCATCGTAACTAGGGCTGCCACTAACAATTATTTTTATATGGATTAGTTTAGCGATTATTATCGATTAATCTAAACACTGCTAACATGTAGTTCTTTAAGGTAATGATAGTCGTAATATTTTCCTAATTATCCTTTAACTTCAAACCATTT
Source organism: Coryphaenoides rupestris (assembly GCA_002895965.2). Classification (NCBI taxonomy): domain Eukaryota; kingdom Metazoa; phylum Chordata; class Actinopteri; order Gadiformes; family Macrouridae; genus Coryphaenoides; species Coryphaenoides rupestris. The sequence continues at coordinate 289,006 of PIJE02000167.1, read as the reverse complement.
GAATATTGATCACATCTATTCAAACTTATACTTGTCACCACAACATTTCCCTAGCAAAAGCTCTACATGTATGCTTTATATATACTTATATAGATTATATATATCCCCCACAAGCCCAATACGCACACACCGTCAATCAACGTAGAATACCCCCAGATTCTAGCCCAAACATGCTATAATCAACACTCATTCATTGTAAAATCTAAGGCTGCAGGCAAACGACTGCGTTAAGTAGCAATGTCACAATGTCAAAAGCTCTCGCGTCAAATAACAGTAGCGCGTTGGTAATTAGCTTAATTTACACGACGAGCTTAATAGCATTATGGGGCCGATCACAGAGAACCGCGCCTTCTCTTCCCGTTGACGAGGCCTGGACCACACGCGGAGCGCCGCCGAACCGCCTCCAGCTAGCGCCCAAAGTGGAGATGTCCTAGCTTTTATGCCCGGTCAAAAAAACCGTGAGGCACACTCATCACAGGGTATGCTCTGCGGACAGTGAATTTAAAATGGAAAAAAAAAACCTGCCCTGTATACTGTGCTGTGGTAAAGTGCTGTAGTGACATTTTGACCAGGATGTGTTTTGTTGTCTGCTAATTGAAAGTATTCCCATACTTCTGAAGAGTTTGGTTTGTTCAGAAACCTTGTTGGTAGCAGACTATGCTGCAGCAGCGATGCTTTTTTCTAAAACCTGTACACCCAACCGATGACAAGCGGCTGGGCAGAAATTACATAGTGAAATTGAAGCAATGTATTTGAACTAATTGAATGAAACAAATTGCGTTTTAATCAAATTTGTGATCAACATGCATCAAATCATGCATTAATTACAAATATTGACGTGGACGTCATCGATCACGTGGACGCATCGCGGCAGCCCTCGTTGTAACCCAAGCCCTCACGATGCTTCCCTATTGGGTTTGATCCCTCAAGGTTCCCTTCCAAGACGCCCTGGACCTGGTGCGGATGCGCAAGGTGTACCTGAAGGCGGGCTACGTGTACATCCCCAACCAGGACATCGTCAGCATCGTCCTCAACGACTTCCGCACGCGGCTGTCCAAGGCGCTGGCGGTAAGTGGCCGTCCCCCATACAGTAGAGATGTAATCTCATATCATGATTATCATGACCAAAATGATCACGGTTATCAGTATTATCACAGTATTGTTAAAATGTGCTAAACTGTCAGCATTTTTTTCAATGGCAATATAATGGCATTTTGACTAAATAACAAGACACTGCCAATATTTCGTTGTTTTTGGTATTTTTCTAGGCTAACTAAAACTTTTACCGTGGTTTATCATGAAACCGGTCACCCTTACATCCCTACCGCACAGTAAAAAGGTGTTGAAGGTGTAAAGGTGAAATAACGGGAACGGCTGGCGTTGCCATGTTGCCGAAACCCCCTCCTTGAACCCCCTTGTTATTAAAGTGTCAGAATCTCGAGGTGGGGGGGGGGGGGAAGAGAGATGTGATGTGATTGTGATGTAATGGAAAGCAATGTCATCAAGCAAGTTGTGTCACGGTGTCCAACCACACGACCAGCTAGATGTTTTTGTTCACAGTTGTACAGAAATAGGTTGGATTGCATATATACGGCTGGTGGTGGAAAATTGGTCGGGAGTGTTGTAAAATTGCATCAAGGCAGCCTGCGGAAGGAGAATATGCTGATGTGTGCTGCTGTGTTATAGTGTCATATTTTTGGCCAACATTTGAAGGCCTTTACATTTAGTCACATCCATTTGAGCGTGTTGGATGTGTCTTCTATGCCGCCCTCCACCGACGGATCTAGTCCTGTTTTAGTTTTCCTTCTCCCACTGATCAATGCATTAGTGGCCTTGGCTCACAGTCACAGGTAGAGTGTTTTTTCCCCATTAGGGGGGGGCTCATTACAATCCGTTGGACAGGGGTCTTTGTTGTGGTAAACCGTGTCCACAGATGCAGACCAAAGTAAAAGCAACACTTTGCGTTCACAAAGCCTCGGCCCCTCAGAGACTGCTCATTGGGATGCAGGACAGCACAAACCCCCCCAAACACGTTATGGCTTCCAAAAGGAATATGCACGGCCTGAAGGATGGTGCTTGTTAGGATTGGTTCTCTCTTGCAGTTTTAATTTTTTTTCTTCTTCTTTGGTTTGCACTGATGTGTCATCATATCCAGTCGGAGTGCTCTGACAGGCAGAGCTGCACAAGGCCTAGTTAGCTGAGGCGTCGCTTGACTTCCAACTGAAGGGTGTTGAGCTTTATTCTTTAGGTTCTGGAGACGTGCAAGCCAAGGAAATGAGAGGGGAGACTCTGAAGGGAAACTTTTCAATCTTGGCTGGTCAACCAGTTTTTTGGGAGTGGAATGATTTATCTCGTTATGCTAAACAATCGTATTTTTATTTGGGTTTTTTTACTAAGCGGAATAAGCAGGGGCGTAATTCATGAATGCTTAAGACTACTTTAACGTCATATAATGGTACTTGTTATGAAGACTACATTCTCATCTTTTTGACGAGACAAAAACTGTTTCCTTCTGAACTGTGTAATTTAGGGCAATTTATGCATAAACATTTAACAATGTCAGGAATGAATCTTCTTAATTGTCTTAAACATCTTTCTTACATGATATTTGCTAATGTCGGCATACTCCCGAACCGATTAGGTTCAAAGATTACAAAACATTTTGCTTCCACGTATGAACTTTAAGAATCTTATATATTGATACACTCTATGGACGTTTGACAAGTAGTATTAGCGAAACCAACCCACAGGTTCATGAAGATTCCAACTAAAACATTCTGGCGTTGATACGGTCGAGACGAGGATTGCAAAGTGTGCAGCAGCTACAGAACACAGTACTAACCCGCCGCTGGGTGTGGAAGCGTGTGTAAACCAAACACATAGTAACAGCATGGCAGAAATGCAATAACTAGATGAGCTATACATCCCCCACAAGCCCAATGTGCGCACACACCGTCAATCTACATCAGGGGTAGCCAACACGGTGCCCGTGGGCACCTGGTCGCCCCGCAGGGACCCCGCGAGTCACCCGCAAGGCATGCTCTAAATTAAAAAAAATTAAAAAATAAAGAAAAAAGAAAGTGAAATTTGAAATAAAAAAAAAGTCAACAGCTTGTCACCCAGTGATAAAACAAGTTATGCTACGAAATTAATGTTGGTGAATGGGATACGTCTTGTTGACCCATATGCTTTAGGCGCCGATAAGTGGATTCATGGGCGTAGCATTTAGTGGGGACGCTGGGGACATGTCCCCACCAATATCCACCCCCCCCTCCCGGATCAGAACCGCGATTATACAGAACTATACAGCTGTGATTATACAGAACTATACAGCTGTGATTATACAGAACTATACAGCTGTGATGATACAGAACTATACAGCTGTGATTATACACAACTATACAGCTGTGATTATACACAACTATACAGCTGTGATTATACACAACTATACAGCTGTGATGATACAGAACTATACAGCTGTGATTATACACAACTATACAGCTGTGATGATACAGAACTATACAGCTGTTATGATACAGAACTGTGATTATACAGAACTATACAGCTGTACAGCTGTGATTTATACAGAACTATACAGCTGTACAGCTGTGATTTATACAGAACTATACAGCTGTGATTATACAGAACTATACAGCTGTGATTATACAGAACTATACAGCTGTGATTATACAGAACTATACAGCTGTGATTATACACAACTATACAGCTGTGATTATACACAACTATACAGCTGTGATTATACACAACTATACAGCTGTGATGATACACAACTATACAGCTGTGCTGCGGGCATCACTAGCTTTAACACCATTGATGTCACGGTCTCGTGTCAGCGGGCTCGCTGTGTGAGGGTGGGCGTGGCTCCCGACTCCGGTGCCGCGTCACAGCTGCGATCGCAGCTGTGATCGATCATTATTAAAAGGTGATCTGTGCAACTTTGTTATTCAGGAAATTTTTATCAAACAAGTAGCTCTCAGGTTCAAAAAGGTTGGTGACCCCTGATCTACATGGTGTATATAAGCCCAGATTCTAGCATAAACATGCTCTAAGTCAATACTGACCGTTATGTAGCAGTTACAATGGTAGAAGCTCTCCCCTTTACTAATAATAACTAGTTGATAATTTGATTCATAAACATGAATAGCCTAATCTTATTATGGGGCCGATCACACAGAACCGCCTCTGCTCTTCAGCTGAGGAGCGGGGCTGCTCTGGGACCAGTGCCGTAAGTTGAAATAAAAAAACCTCAAGATGGCGTTGGAGAAGGACATTTCTTTTACATCTTTGTGATGTGGCCCAGTGTGTATTCCAGAAAAGTACCTGGATGCTTCCTCCTCAGGTGTGGCACTACCAACGCATGACGGAAGTGCTGCAGTGAAATCCCATAGACACTTTGCAAACAAATGGCCATTTTGTTGTCTGCTAATTTAAAGTATTCCCATAGCTTTAAAAAAAAAAAAAGGGAGAATTTAAGTCGACACATTTTTAGCATTGCCATTGGCCAATGGCCACATTTAAATGGACAGCAATGTTACGATATTAACCCGTGACCATTGATAAAGTTGCTGAATGTTTTTACTTTTTGGTTATTATTGCAATGAAATTTTCAGATATTTGTAATCTTCTTTTGATGATGTGGTCATGTTGTGCCTTGGGTTCGTCATTAAAGCTAACGTAAGATTATTTGAAGGAGGCGTCAAATTTAAAAGGCAAAACATTTTAACATTTTGAGTATGACCCTGTCCAGTAGCCCTGTATTAATATTGCAGACTGATAATACATTAATAGCAAAGCACTCTGTGTAAACCCTTGCACCGGCCGTTATGGTTAATTTATATATTTTTTTAATAACATTTGATATTAAAAGTAAATGCAGTCACTAAATGTATGTCCATATGATAAAATGCATTTGGTGTTACATCTGGACGTTTTCTTTTTTCATGCTTACATCTTGCCTTTATAATTTTCAATTGGGTTTGGATTATAAATGAATGAATACATTGGATCCACCAATGTATTGTTAGAAAAGTGAAAATGTGCCGTTATGCTAATAGGAGTGCTCCAGTGTGTCCAACCAATCAGCATTTAAAAGCCACTTTGTTCATCGCTTTCAAAGGTTTTTCTGAAGGGTTTTTTTGGCCATGAAGCAAATGATTGTGACCAGCCACCAAGGACACAGCATATCTGTGCCAGTGATTACACAGCTTGAAACTCCCTGGCTGTTGGACAAATTGTTTTTTTTATGGTTGTACAAAATATGTAACTGGATATGCTGTTATCTTGATATGCAGTGTACATTCAGAAAGTATTCAGAGCTATTCATGTGTTGCGGACTTATGGAGTTATTTAAAAATTGAAATTGCTCCATAAAAACACGTTTGTTGACAACGTTTTGTCGACAAGTTTGCCAATTCATTACAAAAAACCCAAAAGCTGAAATATCACAATTTTCCATTGGATGCTTTTATCCAAAGCGTCCTACAATATGGTTTGAAACAGCACTTGTATTTCCCCTCCTCTCCACAAGGAGACACCGAGTGGTGGTTTAGTGCACTTGTGGAAGGAGCTCCCACTTTATGAATGGAGGTCTTCCTCCACTTTGAGGCAGTGTTGTAGGGGTTTTCTCTGGAATAACCAGCAATGTAAGGAGTTTCTTTCTATTGACTGGAATGATAGTGTGCTTCAGAATTGACATGAAGGTGAATGGATGAGCTTTGAACTAATTTGTGAAATAATACCATGATGATGATGAAGTAGACACTTGGCTAATCATTATTTGAAATATTTATGGTACTTGGATTTCTGTGTTTCTGATTTGTTTGGCCAGGATATTGTAATGTACTTTTCTTTCTTTAGAATCCTGGCCATCATCATGACAATCAAAATATTAACACCATTCGATTGAGTCAGACGATTGATTGCAGCTCTTGCTTCCTGGCGGTTTTTGGCCCTCGTTAGAACCTTGCATCCACAACCAATAGGCTACCGTGAGTGCACACACAGTGTCTTCTGCTCATGGGTTTGCCATAACCCCGAAGACTGGAATGGAACCCCTAACCCTGGCGGCATACTCCACCAAACCGATCTCGAGCAGGGCCAATATAATATTTTTGAGACAGTCGTACCGTTTCCTCCCCGACGGTGATGTTCGCTGGAAGGGGTTGCTTACACCCACCGAGCCAAGACACCGCTCCGGGGGAAACGGTAAAACACCATTTCATCATTTCTTCACCTCAAGCTATTGGTATGGCACTGCGACTCCTCTGTATATACTAGTCTCGCTCTCTCTCTGTCCCCCTCTCTGTCTCCCTCTCTGTCTCCCTCTCCCTCTCTGTCTCCCTCTCTGTCTCTGTCTCCCTCTCTGTCTCCCTCTCCCTCTCTGTCTCCCCCTCCCTCTCTGTCTCCCTGTCTGTCTCCCTGTCTCTGTCTCTGTCTCTGTCTTCCTGTCTCTCTCTCTCTGTCTGTCCCTTTCTGTCTCTCTCTCTCTGTCTGTCCCTTTCTGTCTCCCTCTCTGTCTCCCTCTCTGTCTCTGTCTCTCGGTCTCCCTGTCTCTCTCTCTGTCTCTCTGCCTGTCTTTGTCTTTCTCTGTCTGTCTCTGTCTCTCTCTGTCTCTCTCTGTCTCTCTCTTCCTGCCCTCTCTTTGTCTCTCTCGCTCTCTCTGTGTCTCTGTCTCTCTCTCCCACATCCCAATATACAACCACAACAGTAAACAGGACCAATAGGACCCGTCCCCGAGAAGCTGAGAGTCTGACTGCCCAGTGTCATTATGAGTCCCTTCAAGTAGCCGCGCGGGGAGCCGTCGCCCTGGTAATGAAGTCGGGGACATCGACATGACACATCGTCGCCTTGTGTGTTTTTCCATTTTCCCCCCCCCCCTTTTCTTTCTGTGTCAACTGAGAACATAATTTCCCATTTCCTGGTAATTATGCAGGGCGCAAACGGCTAAAATGGAGGCCTGTTGTAAGGACCAGGCTTTTATCCGCGCGGCCTGTGGTGTAGCGGCGTGATGAAGGTCCTCTCCCACTGTTCCCACTGACAGCAATGAGAGATTGCGAGGAGGGGGAAGAGGAGGAGGGGGAAGAGGGGGAGGAGGAGGAGGGGGAGAAAAGTGTCATTAAGCAGCGTGGAATTGGGCACTGCTGCTGCTGCTGCTGCTGCTGCATCACATGACCACGTTGCCCGGCGTGGTCATTTTAATTTGAACTGACAGAAATATCGGAGCCTTCTGTTTGTGAGGTGGCGGTGTGAGATTGTGATCTTGATTTATGTGTTGTTTGCTGATTGCCTTCATAATGCAAATCAGTGTACTAAATGAAGCATTCATTTTTTTTTTTTAATTCCTGATCCATTTTGTCCATTTGTTTTTCCTATTCAATATATTCCTGTTTGTTTGCGGCATCTGATTTAGCATCTTTCTCATATCCATCAGTGTTTATGAATTGGTTTATTGAGATTCCTTCTACACTATCCATCTTTTGGTACTATATTTCTTTAAATTCTGTGGTTTAACAGTGAAAAAAACAATATATTGATTGTTTGTGGCTCTATGAGAGTTACTTTTCCTTGGTGAACATCCTATTCTTCGGATGAAGTGTGAATATTTTAACGTTCCAACAACAATTGATGTGAAGCCACTGGCAACATTCCCCCGCAAGTCTGTCTTTGTGTCGTGACGTTCCAAGTCATACTTTCCGAGCCAAATGTGGTCACCCAAGTTAAAAAAGAAGTCGGACGAAAGTCCGATGTCATTCTATTCTCACTTTGCCTCCATTTTGTTTTTGTTTCTCTGGCAGTTGACGGCCCGTTCTCTACCGACCGTGCTTTCTGACGAGCGGCTTCAACCTCTGCTCAGCCACCTCAGGTATTAATCATCTTCGTGCAGGAGAATTCACTTCTCGCACCGCCGCCGCAAATGATTTCCCATTTGACACTGTTCTGTTCTGTTCTGTTCTGTTCAACATTTTTTTCCGTCATCTCGATGCACAATATTGGTACGCAAACAGCAATGAAGATGATGGGATTTAATTTAATTCAGGTCAAGGCTGTCTTCAAGGTCCTCTCTTCGATTCAGTCCAGAGTGAGGGTGTGACCCGTACACTCGGGTAAACAAGAACTCAAAACGTATGAGCAAATCATAAACGGTTAGAAAATGTTGCCATTGCAAATCGTGTAGTGACGCATTATTGTTGATGTCATAGAGAGGTGATCTGTTATGGATCTGTATAAAATAGGTTTGTTCGCCAATGTTTAGTAGCTGGTGGAGTCGTAGGTGGAGTTCCCCACGCGTTCAACCAGTTAAACAATAATGACCTGTCCATGTCCTCCAGGAACATCCCAACTATACATTGCACTTTCAAAATTGAAAGTGCAATGTATAGCAGCATCGCGCTGCTGGCGGGAAAAACATTCACTTCACACGTCTCCATAGCACGTCTCCATAGCGGCAGTGATGCCGGGAACTAAAGACATGTGTGCCTCGGCTGGGCAGGTTGTCTGTAGGCTACCTGCCCAGGAGATGGCCTGGCTTCCAAGCAAAACCGCAAGGCAGCAGCACTCGTCTGTAAAGCTATCGTTTGGTCAATATTTCTGCGCAATCTGTGAATTACCCTGCCCCTCACTAAAACTCAATTGCTAACTCTACCACAGTAAAAAGCAGGTCAAAAACGGCGTGGCCTACAGTCAAGCTCTTATGTGGGTGTAACGCACATTGACTGTATAAAATACAGATTAAAACTGACTTTCGATAAGTGGACACTATTACGAACATTACAAAACGATTTGGGCCTTGTATTTGAATATATTCCTCGCATCCCTCTTCCAGACACTTAAACAGGTTTGAAAATGGCGGAAGCTGCCAACTTGTTTCAAGAATTTCATTTCTGGTGTTTACACAAGACAATTTCACATGTGAAATTGTCACGGCAACACAAGAGCAATGAGCTCTGTAACAACGGTGGTTTCCAAGTATTCTTCTTTTACACACGCTGGGGACGGCACAGTAAACGCTGGCTTTTAGGGTTGTTGTTGTTTAAGGATTGTGATTAATAAAGATAATGAGAATAAAACAGGCTGCTCCCCGCACAAAGGTCATTTGTGATGTTTCCCTGCAAAAAGAGTGCACACACACAACATTTAAAGGTCAGCTGCCTTCGCTTGTGTACAGCCTCCTAGATAAAGGAAACTCGCCACCTTCGCTTGTGTACAGCCTCCTAGATAAAGGAAACTCGCCACCTTCGCTTGTGTACAGCCTCCTAGATAAAGGAAACTAGCCGCCTTAGTTTGTGTACAGCCTCCTTAGATAAACCTTGCTTGTGTACAGCCTCTTAGATAAAGGAAACTAGCCACCTTAGTTTGTGTACAGCCTCCTAGATAAAGGAAACTAGCCACCTTAGTTTGTGTACAGCCTCCTAGATAAAGGAAACTAGCCACCTTAGTTTGTGTACAGCCCCTAGATAAAGGAAACTGCCGCTTAGTTTGTGTACAGCCTTAGATAATGGGAACTAGCCACCTTAGTTTGTGTACAAGCCTCCTAATAAGGAAACTAGCCGCCTTAGTTTGTGCTAAGCCTCCTAGATTAAAGGAAACTAGCCGCCTTAGTTTGTGTACAGCCTCCTGATAAGGAAAACTAGCCACCTTAGTTGTTACAGCCTCCTAGATAAAGGAACTCGCCGCCTAGTTTGTGTACAGCCTCCTAGTAAAAGGAAACTAGCCTGTTTAGTTTGTGTACAGCCTCCTAGATAAAGGAAACTAGCCACCTTAGTTGTGTACAGCCTCCTAGATAAAGGAAACTCGCCGCCTTAGTTTGTGTACAGCCTCCTAGATAAAGGAAACTAGCCTGTTTAGTTTGTGTACAGCCTCCTAGATAAAGGAAACTCGCCACCTTAGTTTGTGTACAGCCTCCTAGATAAAGGAAACTAGCCACCTTAGTTTGTGTACAGCCTCCTAGATAAAGGAAACTCGCCACCTTAGTTTGTGTACAGCCTCCTAGATAAAGGAAACTCGCCACCTTAGTTTGTGTACAGCCTCCTAGATAAAGGAAACTCGCCACCTTAGTTTGTGTACAGCCTCCTAGATAAAGGAAACTCGCCGCCTTAGTTTGTGTACAGCCTCCTAGATAAAGGAAACTCGCCACCTTAGTTTGTGTACAGCCTCCTAGATAAAGGAAACTAGCCGCCTTAGTTTGTGTACAGCCTCCTAGATAAAGGAAACTAGCCACCTTAGTTTGTGTACAGCCTCCTAGATAAAGGAAACTAGCCACCTTAGTTTGTGTACAGCCTCCTAGATAAAGGAAACTCGCCACCTTAGTTTGTGTACAGCCTCCTAGATAAAGGAAACTGCCACAGATGCTCTTCACCAGGGATTTTGCCAAATGAGACATGGCACAAGACAACAATCGAGAGCAGTTGGCCAAAATGCTAATTTTGTAGAAATGTTTCTACCTAGTGTGCAGATGGTATATTGGATTGTATGGGTTTCATGTTCTACCAGCAAAATGAATAACTCGACAAGTCGAAATATAAGCCTGCGCCCGGTGTGACGTGTCGCTCTGTGAAACCATAGAGGTGCACGCACGCACGCACGCACGCACGCACGCACGCACGCACGCACGCACGCACGCACACACACACACACACTGTGTTTGAGACTGTGTTTCAAAAACCAATCCTTGCCATGGTTGGTGCAAGACTAATGCATTTCCCTCCGATTGGATAGCTCACCATACCTAGTCTTGGTCACAAAATCCATCAGACTCCATAATTGCATTACTTTACATGTCTGTTGGGTAATCCTTCTCCAGGGTTGAGCTGTGGTGCTTTTTTAGCCTGACTATTTTCTTGTAATGTCTTTTCCTGGGTTTTTTTTCCCATAGTCATGCTTACGTGGGGCAGGATTACAGCATCCAGAAGAGTGTTGGGAAGATCTCCCTGGAGCAACTCGACTCGGTGAGGAGAACACCCAACACTCCCACTTTGAGAACACCCAACACTCCCACCTTTGACTTTGAAAATGTATTAAAAGAAAACCTATCCAACTTTTTGGTAAACTTGTTGTTCACCAAAAAGTATGAAGGTATTTGTCATCTTGTTGGCCAAGCATCTAAGCCGTGTAATGGACAATTCCATGCATCCGTGGTTCCAGAATTCACAGTGGCCTCTCTCTGTCCGTCTCTCTCGCTCTCTCTCTCTCTATCTATATATATAGATATATATATATATATGCTTGATGTGTCATCTTCGTACATTTATATTTGGACTGGAAGTACAAGTCTTCAAGAGACCACTACAGTGCATTGATTGGTATCCACTGCCACTTAAGGATAAGTGAAATGTGGCCATATGCTGTAGATATGATCCTGGGTTGTCTGGAAATTGTTCTAACCTGTATACATTCGAACGAAAGCAGACATATATAATGCACATACTGTATAATGTCATGGGGGGGAAAACATGCGTTGTCAGTGGACATTTTGCCGTGGAGATGGGCTCCCCGCCTGGCGCGCTGTGGTCCATCCTAACGTCTTCCGTCCACGCCCCCCCCCCTTCACCCACCTCCCTCCAGCTGTCGGAGAAGTCCTTCCCGCCGTGCATGAGGCAGCTGCACCAGTCCCTGAGGGAGAACCACCACCTTCGCCACGGGGGACGCATGCAGTACGGCCTCTTCCTCAAAGGCATCGGCCTGACCCTCGACCAGGCCCTGCAGTTCTGGAGGTCGGAGTTCACCAAGGGCAAGGTGGACATGGACAAGGTAATGTCACCCATTACCTTGCGTGTGTGTGTGTGTGTGTGTGTGTGGTGCCAGCGACTTTTACTTTTTAGATTTTTGTCCACAAGCTGAGAAAATAGTGTTGAACCTCAAGCTAAAATGGTGCAGATATCTCCCCGTGACCTTGATGTAACGATGAAACATTTGGAGGAGTTAATGAAAAGGGAAACTTAAATGGTTCAAGGGGGGCATCTTCCCATCCTCATCATTTAGAATAAAGTTCTCACGATGGTCATCTTGTAGCCTATTGTGATGAAGCCTTTTCAATTAAACCTCTATCACTCAGCCTGCTGCTGCGTGAGTGCCGGCTGCCGGCTAAATAGCAGACTACTCACTCCTCACTCCAGCTACTTTTATGCCTGACATTATATTAATAGACTGAATTTCTGGAGTTCTGGTGAACACGTCTATTATAGCCTCCTATCATGACGTGGCAGGTGATTTGTGGTCTATGTAGTCTGTTCACATGGCAATCGGGATGCAAATGCCAAAAACCATAAATCGTCCCCAGTCCCCACACAACATTTTTACCCAAATAGGTAGATATGATTCCCAGTCAACATTTGTATTTAATAACTTATTATTTAGATTTGTTAGAATAATAAGAATGGAAATGGCAATATTGGTATTATACTAATGAAACTGGCTAAACTAGCTTAGGCCTACTTTTTTTTATTGGATATTTTTACTAGTCTTTATTTTAGCGTTTGTTTAATAGTTTTTCTTTTAGATGCATGCCATTAATGAGCAGGTAGGGGTTATTTGCTCACAGGTAGACTGTGGATATCGGGGCTCCAACCCAGAACACCTTCGCTGGGACTCAAACACCCTCACCACTACGTCCTGCCCCCTTGTTTAGTTATGTAGTTATTAATGATTTTATGGAATTGGCGATTCAATATGCATATGAGAATGGGGAAGACATTGGCTCAGCTCCGGTCAGTTAAACATTCAATTGAAAACATTCATTCCGTTGATTGAAATAATAATGAATCATTTGTGTTGTTTTGATTCTCTTGCTTCACACAAAATTACATTGGCAGCCAAAACATTTCTATCAACCGCAGAATAATTTAGCTGGCTACATATTTTTTTCTTTTTTTTTTATCTAGCTGGCCACTAAAAATATTGGGGAACACACTGATCACTGTTTTAAACGGTACAACAACTGGCGGCGATACTCCTAACATTACAGTTGACAATTGGCAGGTGGTCTCTTATTAATTTTTAGGCCAAGCATTCATTATGGGTTTGTTCGATGTTGTTTTAGGTATGGCAGTGAACCAGTATAAACACAACACAACACGACTAGTAAATACACATTGACCATGCTGGTGCTGTAACAGACATAAATACAACCAACCTCACGTTAAAATGACACGAAGGAAGGAAGGAAGGAAGGAAGGAAGGAAGGAAGGAACAGGATGTTATGTTTCCCTGCTTTTGACGATCTGTGAAAAGGGTCTATAGCTGTGTGGCGGTGTTGATCTCAAACTCCCCAACCACTATCCCACAATGCACCAGCTGTGGCGCTACGAGTCCCATCTAACGATACTCCCTGGGTCATGCTACACCAGCCCCCTCAACAACATTTCCACCTCCTACCATGACCTTTATAACTCTCCCTCCCTCCTGCCTCACCTCTCTCCTCCTCCTCTTCCTCCTCCTCCTCCTCCTCCTCCTCCTCCCCCGCATAGTCTCCTCAAGTGTGAAACGGATGGGCAGCAGTTAAGGTCCAGCTTCACTACCCCCTAATCTCCCTCCCCCCCCCCCCCCCCTCCTCCTCCTCACCTAAGCCCAGGATAGCGCAGCGTTGTGCTGACCAGATCACCTCTCTCTCTCCCTCTCTCTCCCTCTCTCTCTCTCTCTCTCTCTCTCTCCTCTCTCTCTCTCTCTCTCTCTCTCTCTCTCTTTCTCTGTGTGTGTGTGTGTGTGTGTGTGTGTGTGTGTGTGTATGATGTATGTGTTGTGTCAGGGGGTGCACTTTGTGGCAGACTGCACAAAGACTGCTCATTAGTATGCGACAGGCACGGCGCAAAAACAGGCAAGAGGTGGCGGTGGTGGAAGCAGCAACAGCAGAAGAGCCAAAAGGGAGGCCTGGGGAGAAAGAGACATGTTATATTAGTCTGTAGAGGGAGCGAGAGAGGTTGCATTAGTAGAGGGGGAGGGGAGAGAGAGAGAGACTTTATTAGTGCATGTGGAGAGGGAGAGAGAGAGAGAGAGAGAGAGTGAGTGGTTGTATAAGTCTAGCGGGAGATGCTGTATTAGTGTAGTGCAGCAGAGAGAGCAAGCGTTGGTTGTATTCGTCAAGAGAGAACGAGAGAGCGACCGAGGTTGTATTAGTAGAGGGAGAGCGAGAGTGTACAAGTGAGGTTGTATTAGTCAAGGGGGGAGAGAGAGAGCGAACGAGGAGGTTGTATTAGTAAGAGAAGATGAGAGAGTGCTACAAGTGAGGTGTATAGTCAAGGGGAGAGAGAGAAAGAGAGAGAAACATGAGAGAGAGAGAGAGAGAGAGAGAAGAGAGAGAGAGAGAGAGAGAGAGAGGAGAGAGGACGAGAAGAGACGAGAGAGCAGAGAGAGAGAGATGTGAAATTCAACTAGATTCTAGGCATTCTGTTTTCTTCTGTCCCTGTGTGGTTGGTCTATTCTTTCGGAGGTGGGAGTGTATTTATTATTATTTTTTATCCCTGTTGCCTGCATGGCCTCAGGTTGCCGTTGCTTCCGGGCGGCTCGTGTCCTCACCACCCCTGTTTGAGGTTATTAACGGCTGACTGCCTAGTTTCCATAGCGTACAGGCAGCGCCGTCAACGTGCCTCTGGGTGTAGCCCTCTGGATACAGCGTGTCTGCCGCGGCTTTTTAGTTCTGTCATCTGTGGCACCTCAGTAACGGGGGATGTTCCCCTGGCTCAAAATAAAGCAGAGGTGGTAACTTTGTGGCGACAGCGGCTGCGCTCGGTCCGGCCTCGCCGCCGCCGCCGTCGGCTCCGTGCATTTATATTTGGACTGGAGGTACAGGTCTTCAAGAGACCACTGAGCAATGCATTGATGGATATACAAGGGAGTGTGGCAAGCATAAAAAATGTGAACAGTTTCATTATTTGTCGAAGGATTTATAAACTGAAACGCACTTAAAGTGCCACTGAATAACACAGTGCCATAATTAAAAAGCAAAAAACGTCCTTTAAAAACGCAAAATACATATTTTGTGCAGTCACCTATTCAAACATCTTTTGTTGGCTAATTAATAGGGATGAGATCGTACATTTTTATTGATATTTATACCATTTTTAGACTGCTTAACAGATGCTTAGCAATACTTTACCTTCATTTGGGGAAAGACAAAAATGACAATAAATTCAGAACTCCTATTGCTTTTATTGGGTAACTGTGAGGCTGTGACTTTTTGAGTACTGAATTGTTGAGAATGGCATTTGCCCAGCCTTCAATAAACACTGCTGTTGCTGGGAATTGATTAGAAAGGAATAGACAGGGACCCTTCAACATAATGTACAACTATGAGAATAGTCAAATAATATATCGGCACAACTGATGTATGTTTGTTCACTGGTGATTTGATTTAAATGACGACTCTGGAGACATAACATTACATTATAGGACCCGCTAGTCCGACCTTATTGATTTTCGGCTTTTGAATATTTGGAACCGGGTCCTTTCTTTTCTTTTCTTTTTTTTACATAATATGATCCTCTAAATACATGAAAGATGGTGCATAAGCTTGGTTTCACTAGGCTATAGGATGTTGAGGTTCTCTTTTTCACTGGCACGATTCTTATTGGAAACTAACTGATGTAAAAAGTTGATGCATTTTTCGTTTGTCCCGTTTTTTTCTTTCTTGGACTTTTTCTTGGACGTTTAATCGTTACTTGCCTGACGCAAAAGGACTTGCTGCAATTACACGGCTAACAATCCACTGTACACGGCTATTGGCTCTATAACTTAACGATAGTCTAGTGGCACCTGCTGGCTGGGGGACCGAATTGCTGCAATAGTTGCATTGCCGTTTCTTAACCGTTGTTACATGGGTTTTCCTTGCACGGTTTTCTCCTAGAAGGCTTGGTGGCTTGGTGGCGTGGTGGAAAAAAGCCTGAGGTGGGCCGCCTAAGCCTTTTCAAAGTAGGAGAAACCCAGAATAACGCGCCAACCTCCATCTGAACCCACCCCTTGCTCTTCTATAGCTTTGATTTGTTCTGCACTCCCTCTCACCCCTCCTTTACTAAAGTTAAAAGTGACGTCTTTAAGCAAAATCCACAGATGTTATTTCATGTTTGTGTGAGGCGTTCTCTTTTTACCATTGTGCACAAAATGTTCAAGTTATTTCTGTCTTTTTTTCAATGCAGGATTACTTTGAACACAATGTTTATGATTAAGTTGATGTCTGGAAGGAAAAAAAAGTTTATGTCTGGGTTGTCTGATGGTATCGTGGCCGTGGTGTTTGACTTCCAGGCTTACATCACCAAGGTCTGTGGTCTACTATTTGTAGATGTCCTTGAGCAATGCATAACCCCAAACTCCTCCAAAATGGCCTGCATCTGAACTTTGAATACAAGCTAAAAATAATACTATGATAAAGGTAACTGCCATGCATCGTACAAAAAATTGTTAATAATTAACCATTTAACCAACAATATAAGTTTTGTATGATTAACACTATCAGTTAAATTGTAAAAAAAAAAAAAGGGATTACAAAATACATATTCATGTTCTGTGGTCGTTTTTTGCTGCCGTTGCACATGTAAAAATAAAGGGCTGGCCCCAAATATTCAAATAATCTAAGTATCCTTTTATTAGTTTTATATTTCAACATTATTACATCACTACAACTTTTGGTTGTAGTTCAGTACCTTAGTTTGGTCATCATTTGTTCAGGTAACTTTGCCTTTAAGATGGGCCGTGATGAGCTTTTTGGTCTTTTAGCCACGTAATTAAATTCATGCTTTTAGCAGCTTCTGATTTTATTCCTCTCAATTGAGTTTGTTTCTGGAGTGGTGATCCCCACACTTGCTTGTACCACTTTGAGAAACGGCAAGACCAGTGGAGCTGTCAAGATTTGCCCTCACTGGGAGCACTTGAAACTAACCGTTAGCCCGTTAGCCCGCTATATGCTAATCGTAACCAAATGCTTCCATAGCTGATATCATGAGTTAGCTGTAATAAAGGCCTTGGTGATAATCTGTTTTATTCAGTAATGCTGTGGACACATTGCTCATACAGGCTGCACATAGCCTGTATAGGCTCATGACAAACAAAACAATGCTGGATTTTAACAGGTTTAGGTGTTTAACTATTTGAAAATAGTGGAAACGTAACAATTATCAAAAGCTTGAAATGTGGCCGGTATGCATTCAGACAAGCCCTCCGTTCCAATGAAAAAAGTACATTGATTCTTTTGATGAGTCACTCAATTTTTTATATACTATTATTCGTTTCTTAATGACAGATGAGTGTGCTGGTTATTGGTTAGAATTGGCATCCTTCTACAAAGTACAATTACTATGTACCTCATGCCACACTGTCATGTGTTGCATAATCTGTCTGTCAAAAGCGGTCGAGCCCCTAACCTTTAACCATACGATGGTTTACTGCAAGGAGGGGGAGGTGGGAGGATGAAATTGGAAAGGTGCCCTCGCTGACACCTAAAACCGTGCTGTTGGTACTTATTGTTTACGGTGTTTGAGTGTCTGTGCACCGGTGGCTCCCTGCCACACTCGATAATGTGACATTTCGGAAACCTTACCTCCCAATCAATGTCAAGCGAAGAATCCAGATAAATGATTGAGCTTGGCGACTTCATTGAGTCTCCTCCAGGTCCTGCCGTCAGCAGCTTTGGATTTGTTGGAGAGTTTCAAGGCTGTGCCGTTGTTGAAATGATGCCCAAGGTCTCGGGCTGGGCAATTACCTCAAAATGTATGTGCATTAAGAACCTCTCACCCGCATAATCCTGCTCATGACGGGTTCATTTCAACTGTCCAAAATATTCAATAAATAGCCATAAATAGTTAATCCTTTAAACACATTTATTTAAATAAACAAAGATAAGATATGCTCTCCTTCATCAGAAGAAATATCCCAGCTTTAATAGTTCAGTTTATTTACAGTATAGACAGTCAGAGAAATATGAATATGAAAAAAAAAAAAGCGTTGAATAAATAAATTATAATTAATGAAGTCATATCGCCCAGCCCTGCACAAGGCCAATTGGCACAAGAGTGAATATAAAATGGCGATGCATCCCTTTTAAAACTAGCGCTTAACCGGACAGTTAATGAATAGCTTGTCTCAACAGAATGTCTGCTTCAGAGATATTTTCCGTCCAATCAAAACGAAAAAGAAATAATTAGCTGGGAGACATGCCAAGCTTCCCGACTGTAAGGAGCGGTAGGGATTTGAGAGTGGTGGGGAGGGGGGGGAGAGAAGATTTTCTCCCCCACAGGGTTTTGCGTGAGGCTGTCCCGCATGATTTCAGAGCGGGTCATTATGTTTTTGATTTTGTTTTGTCGAGCCCAAACTGCTTTTCAACGACATCTTCGACATCCCCACCGATTTGACAGGCGGCGTGTTGCTAATTGTACCTATAATGGCGCTTCCGATTCGGCCGCTTTTGACAACCGTGTTCAAAAGCGGCCATTTGCGTTTTTGGACCTGACCGGAGGGGGAATGCAGGGAGGTTTTGTTCTCCACATTTTACATTCAGCTGGCCTACAGGAAAATGCAAAACGCATGTCTCGTCGCCACATGGCGTAGTGGCGTTGCCCGCCCCGAAATTGAGATGGCCAGTGGACCACATAACACAATTACAAGTGTTTGACCAGTGTACATTATCACTGGGCAACATCGGTGCAAATTTGCTGTAAAAAAAAAGAAAGAAGAAAAACAAGAAGACCACTGTAGTGCATTGAATTGAAAACTAATTACTCTTGGATGAAGAGGCCTGCTGGAAACCAGCGGTGTAGAAGCAATCGGTAGCGAACATTGTTTATGTGGTGGTGGTGTTGTTGTTGTTGTAAATGTGGCTTGTGATTGGGCTGCGGCGCACGGTGCCGCTTATATTTTGGAAAGGCGCTCTGTTGTAGAATCAAGACAGACCACCATGCGTCCTCGCCGGCTGCGTGTC
Source organism: Coryphaenoides rupestris (assembly GCA_002895965.2). Taxonomy (NCBI): domain Eukaryota; kingdom Metazoa; phylum Chordata; class Actinopteri; order Gadiformes; family Macrouridae; genus Coryphaenoides; species Coryphaenoides rupestris. The sequence goes on along the minus strand of PIJE02000167.1, from coordinate 270,090 downwards.
ACACTCCATTCCTCATCTTTTTAAATGGAGGTCATTTATTCAGTCTTTTGTTGTGGGCGGTGGGCAAAAGAAACGGCAATGTTTTCGATCTGACGTAGAAAGGGAAAGGAAAACTGATTAGGAGAGCCCACTGTCGGTACACTTCAGTCGTTAGCACTGCGCAGCGTTAGAGGATGCTAGTTACGTTATTTATGAAGCTCTAATGAGGGCGATGTGTTAATAAGTCCCTCGCCATGACGACCGCGCGTTTTGATGCTGCCGAAAGTCCCTTTTAAAATGGTGAGGATGAGACATTGGGGTTTAGTACCCCATCAGACGCTATGGGCTGTGTCCAAGAAGCCAAGTACCCACACCCACATGCACCCACACCCACATGCACACACACACACACACACACACACACCACACACACACGCACCCACACACACACACACACACACACGCACCCACGCACCCACACACGCACCCACACCCACACACACACACGCACCCACACACACGCACACACACACGCACACACACACACACGCACCCACACACACACGCACCCACACACGCATGCACCCACACATGCGCACACACACACACACACCCACACACACACACGCACCCACGCACGCACCCACACCCACACCCACACACACACGCACCCACACACACACCCACACGCACGCACCCACACACACACGCACCCACACACACCCACACCCACACGCACGTACGCACGCACGCACCCACACACACGCACACGCACGCACCCACACATGCACGCACACACAAACTCCGCCTTATAATCCCTCTTTGATTGTGTCCTATTTCTCAGTCGCCATCGCCTAGCTTGTGTGTGTGGGGAGGGTGGGAGGAGGGCTGGGGGTGGTGGTGGTCTTTGAAGTACTTCCAGAATGCCCCGTGCACCACTGTCCCCGGTCCCCCCGGCCTGCATTTAGTAGACCATCTCGGCTAGGGGGCTGTGTCGGCCGAACGGTAACTTTAGCAGATTTACAACCGTATCTCTCCCCGTATAGCTATCTGCATTAAGGATAAAGTGTGAAAAACGCAGACACTCTCTGAGGAGCAGCTCAGCGCAAGATGCTAAATCTGTGTATATATATTTTATTTATTAATGGTCAATTAATAACACAAAACACGAATATTGTCCAGAAACCCTCACAGGTACAGCTTTTTGGCATTTAACAATATGCTCAAATCATAACATAGCAAACTCAAGACGGGCAAATTTGACATTACTCAGTAATATGACTAAGGCAATTTTGGGGTGGCGGGGGCGGGGGTAGTATTAGCGAAGCCACAGCAGGGCTCATGAAGATTACTGGTCTGGCATTTATACTGCGAAGACGCGGATTATGTCTGGAAATAATTTTTCTACATTGACCCGGCGCGGCACATGACGCAACGCGCCAACCAATAGTTCTGCAGTACAGACGGAAAAGCTTAAAAGTGTGTTTTAAGTCGTGGGGGGGCGAGTGTGTGTGTGTGTGTGTGTGTGTGTGCGCATCTTGAATGCAGCCCAGCGCGACCGGACACGATGTCTTCACTAGGTGCTGCTAGTAGTGAGATGTCTGTGGAAGTGCTTAAAACCAGGACATGGAATTCAACACGAGTCACAGTACTCAGCCAGTACTCACTGAATGTCGATTGTCAAGTCACATGGCTTAACGTGCGCTGATTTAGACGGATGGATGGATGGATGGATATCTCTGACTTTCCCTTTCCCTTGCTGGTTATACTTATTTTTGTAACTCGGCCAATCAATGCATGCCATCTTTCTGTATTTTGAGTTTATATGTATAGTTTATTTCTCTCTCTCGCTCTCTGCTCTCCGCTATAAAGAGTTTTGTGCTCCCACACTTTTGCGTTGATGTTCTTGGTATACAATTCAATCACGAGATGTTTAAATTGTGCGCTGGTGTTAAGGCAGGGCTCCGTGTTCACCCGGACAACGTTTGCATTTATGCTTATCATACAAAAGGTGTTCAAATAAGCGTAACGAGCGTAAGCGAAAGTGTGGGCCAGGGGAATAAATCTGACGCAAACTTGGCCCCTGTAGAGCCGCACTCAGCTTTCTGGGCTGTAGGGGCCGGGGGGGCGGGGGGGGGCCCTCCGGGACAGATATACTATCCTTAAGTCGCTCCAATATACGGCTCATTAGGGAAACATGCCGTCCCTCAACTGACACACTTTGATGTCCATCAACCACCACCGCAAGTCCTGGGCCTCTCCCTACAAAACCCACGATTGCTCAAACCTTTCCTTTCCTTTCCTTCCTTTCCTTCCCCCGGTGTGCAGTTTGACAAAGCGTACGCCTACAGCATCCGCCACATGTTCGGCAAGGAGGGCAAGCGCACCGACTACACGCCCTACAGCTGCATGAAGGTGATCCTGTCCAACGCCCCCAGCCAGGGCGACCATCACGGTGAGTGCTCCACGTTCGCCGAAAGATTCCCGCCGCCTGAAGATTGTAAACTTCAGCTGTTGCCTTGCAAAAGAAACCCCGTTAAAATACCTAAGGGGTAAAATGGAAAAAGGTCGAAGTCTGTGTGTGTGTGTGTGTGGGTGTGGGTGTGGGGGTGTATGGGTGGGTGGGTGTGGGGGTTCAAGGGTCTTCATGGACCTGTGTGGTCCCACGCGACGATGACATGCAGAGGTTTGGGATCATCTGCGATGGATGCTTATCGGTGTCGTCGCTGACTTGGTCGTCGCTGTGCTTTTGTGTGTGTGTGTGTTTTCCTGCTTTAGGATGTCCGTTCCGTCACACCGACGCCGAGCTCCTGAAGCAGAAGCTGCAGTCCTATAAGGTCTCCCCCAGTGGCATCGCTCAGGTGTGTGCACCGCCGCCAACCTCTCTGCACGTGGAGCTGCAGCCGTCAGGCCCTGTTTTTCTTTTGAGGTTGACTCTCGCTTGACTCTCTTCTCGTGTCGTTGAAACACACGTTAGCGTCACCGGTCCTTCTTTCCTTTCCTACTTGAGCCAGGAACCCGGGGCAGGAACAGTCTCTCTCTCCTGTCTTCCATGAATGTTAATGTACATGTTTATTATTATTATTATTATTATTATTATTATTATTACTATTACTATTACTATTACTATTAATATCACTGCTCGCCAGTCATTTGAATTCATGTCACGCAACACATCGCCTTTCCTATTATGTCTTGTGTAACCAAGAGACAACAAGGAAGTTGTTTTTGGCGGCACAATTCCGGTCCACGCCTCTGCCTGCCTCTAACCTGCTGCAGATAACCCACTGAAGGGAATCTAGAAAGTAGCCAAATAAATAATTCATGATTCGACAACTTTTCGGATTGCCTTCTGTGCATCCTATACCTGTTTTTATTCCAAAGGGTTGCTCAGCAAACATCTGGTCCCAACAGATTTAGGATAAATCAGTTTCTGACGAGATGTTTGTTTACGTTTAAATATTGATTCACCTCGAGTCAAGAGAGGCGTCGAGCGCCGAGGAGATGGAGGGCGTCTCGCTAATTTAGGAGTACAGCGACGGCTGAGTGAGCAGGTCTGCCATCAGATTAAATTAATCACACCCACCCACCCCCCCCCCCACTGCGTCTCTGTCATATAGCATCTTCCTAACATATGCATACGTTAGCATAGATCTCTTTCTCTCCCCTCTCCTCTCTCTCCTCTCTCTCCTCTCCCCCACGTCACTCCCTCCCTCCCTCAGCCTGCAGACTGGCAAGCGCAGAGACAAATTGAGAGCGGGGGAGTTAAGTTGGTGTGAACCCGCTCACTGTGAACGGATTAACAAGCATAACATCGGCTCTGTGAGGCAGCCGCAGCTCCACCGCTGGCCAGGAGCCAGGCGCTAGCCGGGGCCCGCGGTGGCTCCGAGCGCCAGTGAAAACCCCCGGAGACTGTTTGTGTGTGTGCGCGTGTGTGTGTGTGCGTGTGTGTCTGCGCGGACGCTACTTTCATCAAGCAGCCAGTGCGTTTTCAATCACACGGCGGTCACAACAAGCAGGTACCTTGGGAAAGAAAAAAACTGTACGACTGGTCGGGAGCTGACCCGCTCCGTAGCTGCTTTTGCTTAAGAAGCGTCGGTTTTTCTTTTCTTTTTTTACCTTGTTTACTTGGTCCTTTTACAGCATAATCCTCAGTAATGTGCGTGTGTGTGTGTGTGCATGCGCGCGCACAGTAATGTGTGTTTATATACGGTTTATATACGGCCTATATATTATATTTTGCTGCTGCTGTTGTGTTGTATGTTTTGCTGCTGTAATTTTTTGGGGTGTTCTGTGTGTTTCTTGGTCTAGATACTGGAGCTGGTGAAGGGGATGCACTACCAGCTGGCCTGCCAGAAGTACTTTGAGCTGACGCACAACGTAAGGGCTTCTCTCAGCGGCTACAACATGAACTGCTTGGTCACGGGCCAAAGGGAGGAGGAAGGTCTAGGTCCCACAGCAACCTCGGTGGTGCAGCTGCTGTCGGTGGTGATTTGAATCAACCAATCACCTTTCTCTCTGGCTCGCCGTTTAGAAGTGTTGCGTTTGCGTACCTGTGATTGACAGGCAAGATGGATTCCCTGAACCAATCCGGGTGGCGGGGGGGGGGGGGGGGAGATGCCCTGATTGGTCGGAAATGAACCGGGAGCGGTCTAAAATCTACATAGGCTCCATACAGAGACGGGTGCAGTCAACTCGGGACAGATAATCTCACAGTGCATTTCACTCACTTAATAGCTGATGGATGGCCTTGTCATTTCTAACAAATTGCACTCCAATAATGGCTCTTAAATCTTACCCACAGCTAGCTTTTTAAAGGGGCCCTGTTATACCACCAGGTGTGAGCGTGATTAGCCATTACAATCAGTTTAAAATGTATCATGTGACTTAAGTTGTCATTGTGGCGAGGTGACATCACAAAAAGTGTGTGTGTCCACCAAGATGTATGCTGGGTAGATCATTCTATCAGCATACACAGTGGACTGTACCAACTGGTAGGCTTATCTGTCCATCATATCGCTGGGCGGACACTCCCACTTGTGATGTCACAATGACAATTTCAGTCACATGACAATTTTGAAATGGCTTGTAATGGATAATTACGCTCACACCCCTTTAATCTTCTGCTGTACAATTATACGTATCCTGTGTTCATTTTATGTAAACCTCGGAGGCATCAAGTGTTTCTTTCACCAAGTACGTTAGTTTTCACCGTTGGCCTCTAGCAGTATTTGAAACTTTACCTTATTTTCAGTTTTTTGCCCTTTACCTTTCCAGAGTGAATGTGAGCGAGAGTGGCCCCTGTCAAATACAAGAATAAACCATCATAACTTTATTTGTAAAAAAAGAGAAAAAAAGGTCACAAGCTGAAAGTTGGCGTTTCTTGAGTTTCGTGGCGTTCTCTCGGAATAGACTAGAGACTGGCGGCACACACAGACATGAGGAGCCCAAGGAGATCTCGTCTGAAGTAAAGCCCGTCTCGTCTGTCCTGGACAATATCGCTCGGAGCCGCGCAAGTTCAGCGTTGCTCACTGCAGTCACTCCAACTTTAATATATATATATAGACATTGCTTGTAGGAGGAAGACATACTGAAGAAGAGTCTTGTGTCTGTGGGAAAACAAACAGTGCTGAACTTTCTCCTCTGTTTGCTTGAGCATGTCTGGGTTTTGAAACCACTGACTCGCCCCCGCATGCGCCTTGCACTGCTGAAGTTCTCCAGTCTCTCTTCCCGCCTGAACTTGGCTTTGTGTTCGTTGTTTGTTGCGCAGATCGAGGACGCGGGCTTCTCGCTCAATCACCCCAACCAGTACTTCCTGGAGAGCCAGAAGCTGTTGGGTGGCGGAGGCAAGGAGGTGAAGCGTGAGGCGGACCCCCCCGCCGCTCCGAGGGGTCCGGAGGTCAAACCACCGGCCGACCCCCAGGCTCTGGCCGAGAATAACGAGGACCTGGACGCCTACTTCCAAGATGGCTGAAGATGTCCGATCTTCCTCGTCCTCACCGATGCGTACACACACACACACAGTCACACACACGCACACACACCACACACACACACACACACACACACACACACACACACACAGTTGTTCAAAAGTTTTTGTATTATTTGTTTTTGTATGTATTTCCCTATCGTACTATTAAAGTTTAACATTCTGCCGAAGCGCTATCGCAACATTTCTTTTCTTTCATGCGTTTTTTTTTTCCCCGTTTCTTCTCAGGGTCTTGAAACTTTCCACTTAAATCTTTGAGTTGTTAAACTGTGCTGCTGACGGTATCCTCTGCAGTTTTCATTGTGCTGAGCATGCAGGTTTTGAGGAGGTATCTCTGCATAGAGAAACCGCTACCGCCGAGGATTTGGGTCTTTGGTCCGTAGCTGCTTTCTTCTCCTGTCCGTCTCCGACACGCCGCTACCTCGGCTGGTTGCCGGCTAAATGGAGAGGGGAGCGGTGAGGGAGACGGGGGGGGGTGCAGAGATGAAAGTCAAACCGTTTTTACAGTTCGGAAAATTGGCTTTGTGACGGCCCAATGCAGTTTATCCCCAGATATGTGGTTAGTCAGTGATGACAGCCTGGTCATAGGCCCCTTATGCTCACAATTCAGAATTCCCGACTCTGCTGTTGGTGGTCCCATGGTACTGACCTTTCTTTAACCTCTTTATTCCGAAACTTTATTGGGTAGAGTTTGACGGAAAGTGATTATGCTCTTACCCTAAAGCCTGTCATATGATGGTTTTGAGTCCGTCTATGTATTTGCATTGAATGAACACGGCGGCGTCATTTCATGGAAGATTTATGTCTCGAAATAAGCTTCAAGTGTACGTCTTATAGAGCCTTTTTCCTTCCCCGTTTCCCAGCCCAGTGTCTTCAGAATATCTCCGATCCCGGGCCATCGCTAATACTGAGGGAAAGAAGGGCAAGAAGTCGACACGCGTCGCGGCGCATATATACGGACTTAACTGTTTTATTAAAAGCCGGACTCGACTGGCGCCGCATTGAGGAATTAGTACAATGCAATAATGGCGTGTGTGTGACCGGTTCCCAGCAAGCCTACTGTCAGCGAGAGATATTTAGTATCTGGCAGCGCTTGACATTTGACAAAGCTGGCACTTTTGAGACACAATGTTCAGGCGGTTTTCTAAAGAGCCTTCACTTAGCGGCGAGTGGATGTGCTGTTTCAATTGCTGCTCGGTTTTCAGTTAGGCCCCTTTTTTATTTTTTTGGCTGCAAATTGCCACCAAAAAATAGATTCAACTCCCGACACGCATCATAAGCTAGAGCTTAGCGGCTCGTACATTTTATGTGAAAGACTATTCCTGTATATTAGATGTATACCTTTTTATTTTTTTACATTTGCTACTCCTTGCAAAGTGTTTTGTAGATACTTTGGTGTCTCCAGACGTGTTTTAAACAGCCTTTACCTTTTATTCAGTGAATAACAACTATACTCTTGCTAAGACACTAGTAACTGTAATATTGGCTCTTGGTTAGGCTTACTCGGCTGAACTATAAACGATGTATAATATATATATACACAGTATATATATACACTATGAAGAAAGTATCACACCGCCACCATATATTGCTGGGAAGTGATTGTACTAGATTACAGAGGTCGAGAAGTCCTGCTGCTTCCCATTCATTCGGTAACTGGTCTGGGCCTTTAATAGTTGGGGCTACTATTTATAGTTCCACGGTATAGGAGCGCTGCCCATGGTGTCAACATTTGCCCATAAAACGTGTTGACAACGTTTCCCCATAAAACGTGTTGACAAGCTGGTTAATTGGACAGAGTGAAAACACAAACTTCTTGTGACCGTCTGTGAACTTTTAATTATTCCCCTGAGCACAGAGGTCGTTACCCCGGCAGACGGGTGTGTGTGTGTGTGTGTGTGTGTGTGTGTGTGTGTGTGCGTGTGTGTGTGTGATCAGCTTCAATCATAAAACCGCTCCGTCAAGCAGCCTGGGCTACAGTCGCAGATGTCTCTCTTCAGATGCGGGGACTGCATTCACACATTTGGACAAATTGTGCGGTGCGTTCCGAAAATGTCCTCTTTTCCTTTCCTACCCATTGCTCGTTCACTATACCCTTGAGGGGACGAGCGGCAGCAGTGAGTGGTCGGGCAGTGAGGAAATGAGACATGGGGGACTGACTTTATGGCTATATGTCTGCTGATGGTCGGGAGAACTCCAGCACACTTGGAGGTTTAGCTTCCCTGAATTAGCTTCCACGGTGAAGCTTATTCGGGGGCCATTTTAGTCTGTTTCTCTATGAGGGACATTTAGGTGATTTTGGCATTTTGATTGATTGACAGGTCGATTATCCGTTTTACAAAACATGCTCTAGTATAGTTTTTCCACACATTGATGTTTATCACACAATGTTTATCATAATGCATCTAATGAGTCTGTGGCATTGTGTGCGTTTGGTGGCTGGCTTAATTGGCCTCCCCTGGCCCAGTTAAGCCAGCCACCAAACACACACACACACACTCCCACAGAGTGATTAGACGCATATATGCTCGACCAGGCTTTTGGATGTGTTTTTATTCCGAAGACCTGTATTGATCCGTCGCAAAATTGCAGTCACGCTGGAAGTATGAACGCCGACAAAATAAAACCCGGTCGCTGATCGATGGCCGACGGGCAGTACTGGGACGAGCCACGGTGGCTGAATTGGCCATCAACGCCGTTTGGCTTTTTCCGTTTCTCCCTTTTAAATCCTCGAGACGTTGCTCACCCCCTGGTTTTTGCGAGCGAGAACGCCAGCTGGAGGCTTAATGCACACAAACGGTGACCTTTTTACAGTTCTGCGGGACGACGACGACGACAAAAAAGAAAGCGAGAAATGTCTCCACACTTCCTCTGGCGAGCTGTTAAGTGGATCATGTCACGCGTAGGCCTATTAAAACCAAATCTGCCGCAGTGTGTGTGTGTGTGTGTGTGTGTGTGTGTGTGTGAATGTGTGTGTGTGTCACATCAATGTGGAAATGGAAACCAACACCCGCTGCCTTCTGTTAATGGTACGAACTGTGGAAGATGTTTTTTTCTTTTCTTAGGTAGGACTCCAGTCGTGACCCCGGACATACATTGACATGCAGAAGTAATGGCGACCCCTAAGCGTGGTCGGTAGGTGGCGCCTTGACTCGAGCGCCGCGCCGCGCCACGCCACGCCAGGTAGTCTCTGACCTCAAGCGTCCATAACGAGGCGCGTGGGGCTAGCTAGAGCTAAGTGGGGAGGGGCTGGGGATTGGGGATGGGGTGGTGGGTGGGGGTGGGGGGGGGGCAGTGGGCAGGCTAAGCACCCCGGAGCCCGCCTGATCCGACAATCTGTCACGGAGTTAGCAAGCAACCCCGGAACAGAGGTGGTGGGATAAGAATCTGAATGATGTGGATCGAGAGCGGGGAGAAAAGTAACACCCACCACCACCACCCCCCCCACCCCCCCTCCAGAGTTAATGGTAATCCCTCGGCTTTTTCTCTTTGACTTTGAGAGATTGATTATCCTGCCAAGGTATTTACCGGGTGCCCTCTGACAGGAAGTCTGCCCCTGGTGGACAGGGGGGGCGGGGCTTATGTTATTGCTATGCCTCCATTCCACCCAGGTCAATGGAAAAATAGCAACGTGGACTTTAATTACTTTTAGTATTGTTGTTGTGTTATCAACAACGTTTTGCCAAGTAACACATGGCTCATCTATTGGACTAAACGCTTTTATTCTGTACATTCCTGAGATTACAGTTTCAACCGGCCTTGCAGTCTGAAGGGAGGAAACGTAAGACACTTGATGGTGCAGAGATGGAGGGATTATGGATTATGTATACATTTTTTTCATGGCAGGTGGTAAATGTCTGTCTGAAAGAATGTGTGTCCCCCTAACTTTTGCTCGGAAAGAGGAAACCTTTCCATATTCACCAAGGTTATTAGGTATTAGGTACAAAAGAATGCACTTGATGGTATCATCATCATCTGTACATTGTTGAAGGTTACATATTTTGGTCGACTATGTACATCCAAAGAGTAACATGGGATGGCTAAGTAGACTAATCCGCTCTGTGGTACATTATGCCATCATCTTCCATTGTTAATTGGCTTTTCTGTAGTATTTAGCATAATGAACAATACAAAATGTGACAACACGTACAGAATATAAGAACATAAGCATTTACTGAGAGATGAGCCGTGTGCTACTTTGCTAAACCTCGTTGATAAAAAAGTACAACGCTAAAACACGTCTCAAACAATCCACCTGTGGCCGCTTGTGGATCGTCGGTTAAAAAACGACAAGTCACCAAAACCGTGAATTAATCCACACGTTCCCCCATCCGTCATTTACTGTACGGTGAAAGCGCCGCAAAGCATTTGAAGCACTGCGGCCTTTCCCACCTCTGCCGAGTGCACGGCCCCGCGCTCATGGCCAGAAGCACGCTTCCTATCAGGGGGTAAGTACCAGCACGACACACCGGAGCTCAGAGCGTTCCCCAGATTGCTCTTACGACATTGATAGATGACCAAAGAAAGGAATTGAAACGGAGGAAAAAAAAAAACAAAAGGGGAAGAATATTGGGCCTCTCTGTACGCCTTGAAGGACCTGCACCGTTCCTGAGACGACTCTAACTCTAACGCCCTTGATAACGCTGATGAAAGCTCGTTAAAATACTTGCCGTGTGCTCGACGGGCTCCTTCGCCTCATCCTGGTTCCTGCTCGATAAGCCCGTTTTCGTTTGCTGAGCCGCTCAGATATCTCTCGTCTGTGTGTGTGTGTGTGTGTGTCTTCCATCTAATAAGACGGAAAAAGAAAAGTCCTGCTAAATTGTATGAAAGGTTCCACAGTTTAGCGCTTTAGTTCCCAGGCTCCACGTTCCGTGAAATAGTACACAAGATAAGAGCTGTGGGTAGGCGGCGAATACAACAACTCTACAATACTACGTTACACACCCCTCAGGACCTTCACACAAGAACATCCTCTGAATTTATACCAAAATGTAAAAACCGTAGTTAAAGTTCAAATTACATAGCCGGACGTTCCTTTTTTCCCCCATTTGAATAAAAAGGAGAGGTTGTTAGAGCCTTGTTCCTCCTCTCAGGGTAACGAGAGACACCAAAAAAAAAAGTCCAATTAAGGAGGTAAGGAACGCCAAAGTAAAGCGCTGCGTTCCCCCGCTGATCTATCTTCATTCTCATAAATACATCCTCGTGAAGGAGGTGAGTAATGGGTTTTTATTGTCTCGTGAGCAATAAATACAGTTTGGAGTACGGGGGGGGGGGGAGCTCAGGGGGGAAAGTCCAGAGGAGTCCGGTGTGCATCCTTCCACACACACACACACACAACTCTATTGTTCCAATCCTCCCCCTGTGGTTCATCGCTTCAATACACCAGGGGGGGGAGGGGAGGGGGGGAGAGGGGAGGAGGAGGAGGGGGGGAGGGGGGAGGTTTGCCACTACACTGCCATCCATTTTTCATGTTCACGAGGTGTGTGTCTGTGTGTGTGTGTGTGTGCGTGTGTGTGTGTGGCTGGCAGGGTTTGCTATCGACGATGAGCGACCAACAGCCTTCCCCCGCCAAGAAAACGCAGCACACCACCCCCCCTCCCGCCCACCCGCCTCTACACACACACACACACACACACACACACACACACACACACACACACACACACACACCCTTACAGCTTCTTTTCTTTCCAACCGAAACCTGACATCTTCTTGGGTGCAGTTCATCTATTTATGTGCACACATACTTATGAACACACACACACACACACACACACACAAGCACACATACTTATGAACACACACACACACACACACAAGCACACATACTTCCGAACACAAACGCACACACACACATACACAAGCAAACACACACATGCAAACACACACACACACACACACACAAGCACACATACGTACACGCACACGCAGTTTCTAGTCAGCATATAAGACACTGCAGAGGAACTGCATGCCGCTTTGAGCCTATTAAAAGCACTCTCTAGACACACACACACACACACACACACACACACACACACACACGCACACACACACCTCCCGCCCCGTGCGCAACATTGCTGTCACATCTCACCACTCACATCATTTCCTCAGCACGATCAATTGATTGATTGGTAGAAGGTTCTCCGAGGCGTGTGTTGTGTACATGTTGCGCCTCGGGACAACGTGTCATCTTTCAGTTTCAACCCTATATTATATTATATCAAATTATATCTTATATCATATTAAAGGTGGGAGGCTTTAGGAAAATAAATAACATCTCGCCACAGCATCACACAACATCTTGACACGTCTTAATCATAATTACAGGGAAGCACGCTGGTGAAATGATCATTTTAAAATAAGGACTAGGATGGATGGGAGGGACGGGGGATAATGTAGTGGCTATGGGGTCTGTGACTCACAGCAGAAAGGTACCGGGTTCGATCCCCAACTACCTAACCCATCAATAGGCATCCCTGTGAGCGAGACAACCCCCGAACCCCAGACCTGCTGCTTATATCGTATCCTGGATCTGAATTCACTGTCAGTCGCTGTGGATGGTGTGGTATGCGAGGTGCCCTGGTTTAGGCTTGAAACCATAGACTGGAGTCGCACTGGCACTGACCCCGGAGTCCAGTTCTGTCTTCTGGCGTTGAGCAACCGCTGGTCCAGCCTGTTGTGGATCACCTAGCAGGACCACCTTTACATAGACAAATAGATATGTTAAAGCTCACAAGATTTGGGAATTGATTGTGATAACGTAAGGTTGCGTATGCATCGACTGGACAGGATATAGAAAAGTAATAGTCAATGATGTATACGCAACAAGCTGGATTACAGTAACCTTAAACTACCAAGCTACAAGGTGTCTGGGCGTCATTTAAGTCATTTCTTAAAATCGATGTCTGGCTAATGATTGCGACCCGAACATAAAACATGAATAATACAAAAACTAACCTCACGAAAAAAGAACGAAGCTTAAAATCCTTGGCTGGAACTCAGAAAGAAACCAGACAACCCCAAGCTGTCACTCAAGATGTTCACGCCCCTAATTATGCATAAAAGTACTATTTTACCATCATTGTCAACTGATGGGTCACATAAAATCACCACCCGTTCAGTTGCAAGTACCTAAATTGCAGAAGACCGAACATGTTTTGCGTCCAGGCTGTAAACCGTTATTTTCTGCTGGCCTCAAGCGGCCATTCAACGGATTGCTGTTCGGACGCAGTTCCGTATCGGCTTCATTCACGAGGCCCACTCCGGAACCCTAATACGCCGACTGAACGATCATTTATGTTGTTTTTGTTATTTATTAATTTGGGCCAACGGGTGACTTATTTGTAAATTAAAACCGACGTTCCGCATTACCTGTCTATGGACTCTCCTTCCTTCCTGGTCAAGGACCATTGTGCCAAAGACCTGGCTCCAATTCCAATGACAATGCTTTGGGACAATTTAAAATCACACACAGCTTTCCAAGGTTGAAGGGGGGGGGGTGGTGGAAGGTGGAGGGCAGGGGTCTCCACGTTGACATGGTGATGAAGACGAAGATGAAGGTGAGGCTAGTGTCGTCATCTTCAACAGCTCCATGGTGGACCGTAACCCCCGAGGGCTTCATTCTTCTTCATTCATGATAAAAGTCAAAGTCAAGGGTTGGTGCAAGGAGTCGTCGGCGTAGCACCGCTTCTCTAAAGAACCCCTCACACACGACGAGAGGTAATATTACAACAGCTTTACAGCATCGTTATGTTTCCCTGTATAAAGGGCGTGACCGCTTTTACGGCGAGCCACTGAAAATGTCCAAACCCATAACTGTGACATCTGTAAAAATGCTTTTTTTTTTATTGCGTGCCTCTCTGTGCTGCTGGACCGGATGAGGCTTAGCGATGAGTCCAGCGCGGTGTTGGATGTAGTGTTCGTATTCCCGCCCGTGTTATCCAGCACCGTGGCTTCAGTTTAGACAACGGATAAAGATGGTAAATAGATTGCATTTATATCACGCTTTTATACAAAGAGCTTTACAGTATTGCCTCACATTCACCCATTCATACACCGACGCCGGTGCCAACCATGCAAGGTAACAACCAACACGTCAGGAGCAGTTAGGGTTAGGTGGCGTCTTGCTCAGGGACACCTCGACAGTTTAGCTAGGAGGCGTAGCCCCGGGGATCCAACCAGCAACCTTCCTGTTGCCAGACAACCGCTCTCACCTCCTGAGCCACAGCCGCCCCTAAAGAGGGTTTACGGTGAGGGTGGCTCCAAAAGTCCCTCCCTGCTCATGAATGACCTGCATCTGCATACATACACACACACATACATACATACATACATACATATTCACTGTTCACAGTCGCTTTGGATATAAGCGTCTAAAACTAAACGCCTACAGCTTAGCAGGTGTATAGTATAGAATGGGACTGCACGGCGACCCCGACGACTGACTGACTGAATATATTTTCTTCCACAGAGCCGTCTGACATCTCTCTATTTATTTCCTCTCCGTGCGCTGAAAGCTAGCGGCTGGGGTGGAGGCTGAGCGGCCCGGCGTGGTGGGGGTGGTGGTGAGAGAGGAGCAGCGTCTTCATGTGGCGGCAGGCTAGCAGAGGCGAATAGCCCTTGAGTGGTGGAGGCGCCCCCACAGCACCAACCACCACACCAGACCACACCACACCACGCAGTCCAATAGGCAGCGTCTTGTCCTGCAGCGTCAATGGGAGTCGTCGGCAAATTCGCGCGCGTTACAGGCGTAAAGTATACAAAGTCATGGTCACGCCCCGATCTCCTGTGGTGTGTGTGTTTGTGTTGTGCTGCATAATAGAGCGGTGGGCCTCGCCGAGACCCGGGGACCGTAGGAGGCAGCGATGCGGCTGGACTACTCAATTGGCGGTGAACTTGGTCTTGAGTTGCCAACTTTGGATGAAAACATATTGAGCATATTTATGATGGTCAGGTCTGCGAGGACCTGTCCTGCAGATATCTATAGATGCTGTTGCCTTGTCTTAACCGGACGTATGTATTTCGTTGCAGTAAGTCATGATTTATTTGTATTTATTTTGCCTTTATTTAACCAGATTTATCCCGTTGAGAACAAAGATCGCTTTTACAAGGATATCAGCGACACAGTTTCCTCAAATGAACATAGAATCACATAGATTTGAGTGACACACTCCACATGGTATTACGTACACTCAGCATCTTTGCTGTTCTGCTGTCTATTCTATTCTATTTCTATGCACTACTATGCTTTTATCCAACGCCACTTGAGACAGTGGATTCCCAT
This sequence comes from Coryphaenoides rupestris, assembly GCA_002895965.2. NCBI lineage: Eukaryota > Metazoa > Chordata > Actinopteri > Gadiformes > Macrouridae > Coryphaenoides > Coryphaenoides rupestris. The sequence continues at coordinate 254,836 of PIJE02000167.1, read as the reverse complement.
GCACATCATGAAGGAGCCACGGTAGCCTATAGGGGGTCAGGTGCCTTGCTCAAGGAACTGTGGAAACACACAGAGCACACGGATCCAGCCCCGCGGGGGAGCGATCCGTCTTGAATTGGCGCCGTGGAGCCGAATGCGCTACACAGCCTCCAGCTGTACTGCTGCTGCTGCTGTCGTTCCTGCTGCTGCTGCTGCTGCTGCTGCTGCTGTTCCTGCTGCTGCTGCTGCTGGCCTCTGCTCGCCACCAGACGCACGCCTACCTGGGGAGGCTGTCGCTTCATACAGCCCCCGCCACCGCCACCCCCCCCCCCGCCACCGCCTGTCATCACCTGTCACACTGTCACTGTACCCTGTCACCTCGGTCACCCGGTCCCTTGTGCGGTTCTCAGGGTTCTCCCCGCGTGGCTCAATTCTCCCTGGTACGGTGTCGGCCCGCCACCGCGTTACGTCTGCCAGGGGATCACGTCCTTCCCACTCCACCACCACCACCACCAAACCACCACCATCCCCCCGCCCCCTGCCCACCACCACACCCACCACCGACCAACCCACCTGCCCTTCCTTCATCACATCTCTCTCTTCT
>PIJE02000167.1:233159-252569 GCA_002895965.2 Coryphaenoides rupestris | reverse complement strand
CCCCCCCCCCCCCTTATGTCCGCAGTCTGCTTGTAGGAGCAACGCTATGCTCAACTCAACCCCCTACCTGCTCGGTAATGATGCTACATTTACATTGAGGGAATTTGGCGGACCCTGTTACCCAAAGTTATCGCGGGGGGGGGATCGCAGCGGGACGGTGAGTACCAAATGATGCGTACCAATTACATGTGTTTTCAATAATTCACTTTGGGAAATAAACGTCGGCCGAAAAACTGCAAATGGCGAACGTAATTACGCAAGGGAAGGAATCAGGCAGGCCCGCCCCTCAAAGTAAATCAAATAAAGTGATGACTCAAGCAATCCTGTGGGGAAGAGCCGTCTTATCTACTGTTTAGAATCTATGGACACAAACTATTCTTTATTTTGTATTTCTTGTGAAACACGACGGCGTTGTGACGCCCGTCCCCTGCTGTCGTGACACAGGCGGCGATGTTCTAGTTACCGGTTGAGAACAATGCTCGCTTGTGGGCACACACACACACACACACACACAAGAGTTAGAATTTCATTAGCAGGCTCTGATGAATTACATTATTCATTCGTGGGGTGTTGGTGTTACTTACATATTTCATATACTTCTAATTTATTAATTTTTTTTGCCACACCTCCGCGGTAACACCACCACAATCGCTCCCTTTGAAGCAAATCGCTTGAATATTAGCACGCAATTATGAGTGTGAACGCTAAAGTACACATTGTTTTCCCCTCCACATACTTATGTGAACGACATATGGTGTTTACTGAGACACGGAAGCTTGTTTATTCATATATATATATATATATATATATAAAAAAAAAACTGCCATAAACAAGTCAGCCTGCCGCCTTCGGGACCCAGCGTTTTATGAACTGAATACCATTTTCTGTTGCTGTTCCTTTTAATTTGGCCTATATAGACTTAGGGCCTGTACGGTCGACTCTAAAGACAAATGAACACACACTTTGGAAAACGTTTTCAGATCAAGGGCACGAGGACGCCATCCACTCTCCGCCATATGCTTCAGCGCAGGGTGAATTATTTAGCAATCTGTATTTATTTATTTTGGATTCACAAACCATTCGAGCGAGTCTTTCATGCATCTGTTTAACGTAGAATCCACACAAAGGACCCCCCCCCCCGCCCCCCCCGCCGTTTGACTGACTTCATTCACGGCAGACGTCAACACTCATCAGGTCGCTAAAAGTAGCCTTAACGTGCTGCCGGAGGGGAGTGTGTGTGTGTGTGTGCATGTGTGTGTGTGCATGTGTGCGTGTGTGTGTGTGTGTCAAAGTGTTTTAGCCGGCCTACAGTCCCTGGAGGTCATACTGTTCATCATCGGCACACTGGTATCACTCAACTGTCACCTGGGCCGGATCTTTTATGTCGCTTGCTATACCCCTCAAGCCACACCCACACACACACACACACACACACACACACACACACACACACACACACACACACATACACACACACACACACACACACGCATATATATGCACACATATGCACACACGCACACCCACGCACACACACACTTCTGTGAGGAATCGAAGGGTTCTCGTACCGTTCCATCACGTTCTCGATCGGTCGGGGGGCAGGTAGGACAAGGGGCTGATCCTAGCCGTGAGAGTTACTGGGAGTCACGTTTTTTCTATCGTGGTAGCCTCGGGTATTTTACGTTGAGTTCGTTGCTGTTCTTCACGCCTGTGTAAGCGACTCGAGCGCTTCTTAAATAAACCTTGAAAAGAAGTCGACGTCTCCGCTTGCCGAAACCTCAACTGAACATAGATTTCTCTGTTTCTCTTTCATTGATTCATCGAAAACACACAACATACGGTGGATAATTGCGCAATTAAATCAGACCGGCCTTGTCCGCCGCTGTTAAAGATGCAGTTTAGTTTAGTGCTAACTTGGTTTTTCCAGGAGATAAACACTTGGCTGGGTAGTAGACTACAGTATGTATGGCACCGTCATTGTAGGCAGCTTTGAGCCTTTCAGCCTAATGGCTTTCTTAATCAATATCCGCCGCGTTGAGTCAGTGAATGGCCCGCATGGACTCCGTTTAAATGGGATGAAAATGGCCAAACGCGTCCTTATCACTATTAATACTGATAATAATACGAACAATAATATAATATTAATGATGACGAAAGACCCCTGGTTTAATCTGAGCTGGGTTTGAAATCATCGATCCCAAACATTGATCCTAAGTCTTTGAGATAAACTGTTGAGATTTGGGATTAAAGTACCAAGCGATCAACGAGTGTACGTTGTGCTCTTGGGAATGTCCCAGCAGTTGCACACGTGCGGGAGGTGGACACTTACTGGGCAGGGGTTTGGTCAGCATGCAGGTCATCAATGGTGGACCACCATCCTCACGCCTCTGGAAGCGTCTTCAGCTTCTTGGACCGCTTCTCTCTCCTCGGAGCTTCCGAGGGATTCTGCGTGTTCAATAATTGAAGGCGGCGGCACCGAGGCAGCAGCTGCTAATGCAAGAAAGATAGCATTTTGTTACCCACCGCCCACCACCACCACCACCACCACCACCACCACAACCACAACCCCCTCGAAAACCCAAAAAACTGTGGCGTGACGCTCTCCTGAGCTGACAGTTTGAGGCTGTGAACAAACGGCGCCGCGGCTCTCTGTTGAAGTGGCTTTTTAACGGCGCATTTTGTTGCACAAACAAACGATCGATCAAGCGGCTTGCTTAAGTGCGCTGTGTCTAAGCAGTATTAATGTAAGGCGTTATAATCCGCACGGGAATGTACGCGGTGACTCCGAGGCGAACAATACATCAATTAGAGCTAATCTCACCGCATTGTTTATTCGATGTTTCATAATTGGACGTTTCGCACAAAAACCCCCAAAAAATCGGATAAAAAGACTAAAAAGAGTCCAGGTATTCAAAGAGCGGTACTTGTAAGTCTGGTTTTCTGTCTATTTCTGTCCTTGCCATAGCGCACACATTTACAACTATAGGCTTTTGCATTTAGCTTTTCCATAAAAGAAACTATTAAAAAACTGTATTTTGCTTACAAATGTATTTTTCCGGCCGCTACACCTACCTGTTAAACCGCAGAGAACACTTCAGAGTGCATTACATCTGTAGGTAAAATAACAACAAAGTCAGCACTGTGGGAATCCTTGGGGTGCAAATTACAAAGAAAGCAAATCGGCAAACACACACAACATTATTTCTACAGATTTCATGCAGTGTGACTAGTGTTGTACAGAAGTATGGATGAGCACAGATTCAACTTCTGCAACAAAGCGTTGAACATATTGGTGGCATTCTAAACACATTGTTGTTTATGTCAGATGCATTCTTTCACATTTTGATTTCATTATTTAGTTTTTATCTTTATTTTACCGATGTTTTCGTGAGAGGACATGTTTAGTGTCTTTTATTAAAACTATTATTTCAGTTCTGTGTTCAAACTGTGTTTAGTCAAATCTAATTAGAACTACTGGGGGATTTAAATGGCCATTTTAGGAGGGGGGGAAAAGAACAATGTTTATTAATAATAATAAGAATAATAAGAATAATTAAAAATATATATATATTAGCATTTTTTAGCAAATTATAATTAGGATTAGGATTACCTGCTTAGTCTTCATTTCAGTCCCGGAACTACACTCTTAAAGAGTCAGCCTTCAGGTGTACAACTAGTCACAAAAGAGAACAACATCTGAATAGTGGGCCTCAGCTGGCGCGTTTAAAGCACGGACAGTAAGTACAGTAAGTTTTATGATTATTATTATCATTTAAATGGCATCACACTCGTCAGAGCCAATGTCCACACTCTGGTACGTTATGCGTTGTGAATTAATGAAAAGCTACAAAAGGTTTTAGTACATTTAAGACATTAATATGGTAATAATGTGATAATTAATGAGTATATGGGGGGGAGGTCTTACCTCTTTAAACGCCATATCATTCTCAGATTCACAAATCTGTTTAACGGCGTAAAACTTGACAATGAGTTCAGAAACAGAGTATTATTCTGTCACAACAATTTGCGTCCATTTTTTTTGTGTGAGAATACTGAATATAAACCGATTGGCTTGGCTTTTTTGCGACACCTCCATGCTCTTTATGGAACGTTTTTTTTAGCAAACACGGCATTAAAGGTCGGAGACATTGAGCGCACACAAGCAACATGCAACATTATGCATAAGAGTTTTACGAACACCTATTTAAAGAGGCTTACACGACATCCTTGGTTCGTTTTGCGTTGTTTTTATTAAATGCTTTATGTACAAATACATATTAAGAAAAAACACAAAAGCACCGTTTATAAACTACACACTGCGTCGCTCGCCCTGGGCCCCCAAAAAACACAACACACATCTTCTGACATCTTACAATGTGAAAATGGGCTTAGGTGCTAACTTAAGTCTCAGTTCAGTTTAATTGTCAAGTCCTTAAGAGTTTCAAATGAATTCAAATTCAGATTTTTAAGAAAACCCATGCCATGAACAATGTCTTTGGATTTTGGATGCTAAAGCTTGTGATTGATTCATGAAAGTACATGCAGTGTGTTGATTTGAGTTAAAATACGATTTCTGGGAATTCATGCCAGTGTTTAGCTTAGTAATAGTTTTGATATTGTTTTACATGGTGATACTAGCAGTCAACCTAATTTCCGTACTGCAGTAATATTCATGTTGTACATAAACATAAATCCCAGCAGAATTTTGGCATTAATTGTGCAATTCTTTTTTAAGAACTGATAACATTATACAAAATTATAGATTTACTGTACATCACTTCGCTTCTATATCAATTACCTGTGCGGTGTGTTGTCGATTGAAGATAATAATTCATCAATAGTCGTTAATTTAGAGACCCCGTTATTCCAACTGGAAACTTTCAAGACTATGCCAAAACATCTCTTAACTATTGCTATGAAAATGCCATCAAGAAAAAGTTTGAAATACAGTAATTTCTTTTTTTTTTTACAACACAGTAATCCTTAGCAACACACATAAACACAAGTCACCGCTGCATGGGTTTACACCGAATCACCAGCCCTGTTGTACGTTTTAATATCAAAAACCCTGAACTCTTTATTTTTTTTTCCCTTCTCATTCCCGGGGAGCTTCAGTCATCCAGAATAGCCTTGAGTGGTGGAGCGCCGCACCACACCACACCAGACCAGACCACACCACACCACACAGTCAATAGCAGCGTCTTGTCCAGCAGCGTCAATGGGAGAGTCGTCGGCAAATCTCTGCGTCGTTTACAGCGGGAAAGTATACAAAGTGATGGTCCACGCCGCCCTCCTGTGTGTGTGTGTTTGTGTTGTGCTGCATAATAGAGCGGTGGGCCTCGCCGAGACCCGGGGACCGTCGGAGGCAGCGATGCAGCTGGACTACTCAATTGGCGGTGAACTTGGTCTTGAGTTGCCAACTTTGGATGAAAACATATTGAGCATATTTATGATGGTCAGGTCTGCGAGGACCTGTCCTGCAGATATCTATAGATGCTGTTGCCTTGTTTTAACCGGACGTACGTATTTCGTTGCAGTAAGTCATGATTTATTTGTATTTATTTTGCCTTTATTTAACCACATTTATCCCGTTGAGAACAAAGATCGCTTTTACAAGGATATCAGCGACACAGTTTCCTCAAATGAACATAGAATCACATAGATTTGAGTGACACACTCCACATGGTATATAGTACACTCAGCATCTTTGCTGTTCTGCTGTCTATTCTATTCTATTTCTATGCACTACTATGCTTTTATCCAACGCCACTTGAGACAGTGGATTCCCATGCACATCATGAAGGAGCCACGGTAGCCTATAGGGGGTCAGGTGCCTTGCTCAAGGAACTGTGGAAACACACAGAGCACACAGATCCGGCCCCGCGGGGGAGCGATCCGTCTTGAATTGGCGCCGTGGAGCCGAATGCGCTACACAGCCTCCAGCTGTACTGCTGCTGCTGCTGTCGTTCCTGCTGCTGCTGCTGCTGCTGCTGTTCCTGCTGCTGCTGCTGCTGGCCTCTGCTCGCCACCAGACGCACGCCTACCTGGGGAGGCTGTCGCTTCATACAGCCCCCGCCACCGCCACCCCCCCCCGCCACCGCCTGTCATCACCTGTCACCTGTCACCTGTCACCCGTCACCCGGTCCCGTCTGTGCGGTTCTCAGGTTCTCCCCCGCGTTGGCTCACTCTCCCCTGGGTAGCGGTGTCGGCCGCCACCGCGTACGTCTGCCAGGGGACTCACCCGCCCACTCCCCACCATCACCACCACCACTACCACCCCCTGCCACCACCACCACCACCCACCACCCACCACCACCACCTGCCCTTCCCTTCCATCACATCCTTAATTCACTGCGCTGCGGCGGAGGGCGGGACTCTCCACCGATTTCGACGCTGACTGACATCGACGATTCTTCTTCACGCAGACGACGCAAAATGCCCAACGTGTTTGATTCATACACGGGCACACAAGGTATTTATTAAGTTTGAAATCAATAACTCATTTAAAAAAGAAAAAATAGCCAAACGACCCACCTTGGGGGGGGGCGGAGGATGCAGGGCCTGCAGGAGCGGGAGAAACTGCTGCCCGGCGGCGCTTGTTTTTAATTCCGAGCAGACAAATGAAGTCCGCGTACGACTCGATCTAGCCGCGGCAGAACACGATGCTAATGAGCATGTGCGACGGAGACGGCCACCGGGGAAATCTGCTGTCTGACTGCTGTCAAAAGCAACAATGATGATGTTTTATTTCAATGAACAAGATCGCTCGCAACAAACGCTGTGATGTCGTCGGGAGTGAATATGGTTTCGCCGCTGCCTGCCTGTTGTGACACAGCAACCCGTGTGTGTGTGTGAACGGTAGACGTGTGCTTGTACTGTAGTAGTACTACGGTGTAAGTTCAGAAGCGGAGTCATGATATATTCATCGATGGTAGCTTCAAATGATTCGAGGCATTAGGGATTTGACCTGCATGGGGGCCGGGGATGGGCAGGTGTTTGAATCCCAGCCCAAAGGTTGTGGGTTTGAACCCCCCCCCCCCCCTTATGTCCGCAGTCTGCTTGTAGGAGCAACGCTATGCTCAACTCAACCCCCTACCTGCTCGGTAATGATGCTACATTTACATTGAGGGAATTTGGCGGACCCTGTTACCCAAAGTTAGTGCGGGGGGGGATCGCAGCGGGACGGTGAGTACCAAATGCTGCGTACCAATTACATGTGTTTTCAATAATTCACTTCAGTCGTTCACTTTGGGAAATAAACGTTGGCCAAAAAAACTGCAAATGGCGAACGTGATTACGCAAGGGAAGGAATCAGGCAGGCCCGCCCCTCAAAGTAAATCAAATAAAGTGATGACTCAAGCAATCCTGCGGGGAAGAGCCGTCTTATCTACTGTTTATAATCTATGGACACAAACTATTCTTTATTTTGTATTTCTTGTGAAACACGACGGCGTTTGCGACGCCCGTCCCCTGCTGTCGTGACACAGGCGGCGATGTTCTAGTTACCGGTTGAGAACAATGCTCGCTTGTGGGCACACACACACACACACACACACAAGAGTTAGAATTTCATTAGCAGGCTCTGATGAATTACATTATTCATTCGTGGGGTGTTGGTGTTACTTACATATTTCATATACTTCTAATTTATTAATTTTTTTTTTGCCACACCTCCGCGGTAACACCACCACAATCGCTCCCTTTGAAGCAAATCGCTTGCGTATTAGCACGCAATTATGAGTGTGAACGCTAAAGTACACATTGTTTTTCCCTCCACATACTTATGTGAACGACATATGGTGTTTACTGAGACACGGAAGCTTGTTTATTCATATATATATATATATATATATATATTAAAAAAAAACTGCCATAAACAAGTCGGCCTGCCGCCTTCGGGACCCAGCGTTTTATGAACTGAATACCATTTTCTGTTGCTGTTCCTTTTAATTTGGCCTATATAGACTTAGGGCCTGTACGGTCGATTCTAAAGACAAATGAACACACACTTTGGAAAATGTTTTCAGATCAAGGGCACGAGGACGCCATCCACTCTCTGCCATATGCTTCAGCGCAGGGTGAATTATTTTGCAATCTGTATTTATTTATTTTGGATTCACAAACCATTCGAGCGAGTCTTTCATGCATCTGTTTAACGTAGAATCCACACAAAGGACCCCCCCCCCCCCCCGCCCCCCCCGCCGTTTGACTGACTTCATTCACGGCAGACGTCAACACTCATCAGGTCTCTAAAAGTAGCCTTAACGTGCTGCCGGAGGGGAGTGTGTGTGTGTGTGTGTGTGTGTGTGTGTGTGTGTGTGTGTGTGTGTGTGTGTGTGTGTGTGTGCGTGTGTGTGTGTGCATGTGTGCGTGTGTGTGTGTGTGTCAAAGTGTTTTAGCCGGCCTACAGTCCCTGGAGGTCATACTGTTCATCATCGGCACACTGGTATCACTCAACTGTCACCTGGGCCGGATCTTTTATGTCGCTTGCTATACCCCGCAAGCCACACCCACCCACACACACACACACACACACACACACACACACACACACATACACACACACACACACACACACACACCATATATGCACACATATGCACACACGCACACACACACGCACACACCACACGCATATATATGCACACATATGCACACACGCACACCCACGCACACACACACTCCTGTGAGGAATCGAAGGGTTCTCGTACCGTTCCATCACGTTCTCGATCGGTCGGGGGGGGGCGTTGTGTGGGGTGGGTGGTGGGTGGGTTGTGGTGGGTGGGTAAGGATTGTCCCACGTGAAGGACTTTGAATTTAAAAAAGCTCATTAGGATTCTGCGCCAGCCAGCAGCTGTCCAGAGCACGCGGTGTGTTCAGGTGAGCGCCAGGTTGTGTGTTGGCGGCGGGGGGGGGCTTCATTAACATGCATTGTTTTGCATCCTTGGACGTTTTTTTTGGGGGGTGGGCTTGCGTGCGTGCGTGCGCCTGCTCCCTGACCCACTTTCTCTGCAGAGTATTTTCAATATTTAGATCCACTGGCATCTGGAGGGGTGGGGGTGGACGGAAATGTAATACACTCCACAGCGAGTGAATGTTCCACGTTGTGTTCTGTGTGTGTGTGTGTGTGTGTGTGCACGTGTGCGTGTGCGTGTGTGTGTCTGTGTGTGGCGTGGAAGGGAAGGGAAATAATAAAACAGCGGTGTGCATGATTGATGGAGTGTATCCACAAATGGTTTGACATTTGAAAGATAATTAATGAGTTGCTGTGTGTAATGCTACATCACGGTTGATTCACTCTCACTGGCACACACGCCCACCCACGCACAGACACACCCGGACACACACACACACACACATCTATACATATATACACACACACATATATATATATATAAACACACACACACACATCATATATATATATACACACATATATATATATAAACACACACACACACACACACACACACACACACACACACACACACACACACACACACACAACATACATATACACACACACACACACACACATATACAACACACACACACACACACACACACACACACATATCTATGTACTGTATATACACAAATATATATATATACACACACACACACACAGACACACACACACCATCATATATACTATATAATAAACACACACACACACACGCACACACACACACACATGCAGAGATCATTGAACCACAGTGAACAGTAGAAATCTGCATACAAACATAAAAACACAACCACCCACTCCCATCTAAAGCAGAATCACTTCTCTTTTTTTTTCTCTCTGTTGAAGTGGCTTTTTAACGGCGCATTTTGTTGCACAAACAAACGATCGATCAAGCGGCTTGCTTAAGTGCGCTGTGTCTAAACAGTATTAATGAAGGCGTTATAATCCGCACGGGAACGTACGCGGTGACTCCGAGGCGAACAATACATCAATTAGAGCTAATCTCACCACATTTGTTTATTCGATGTTTCATAATTGGAGCGTTTCGCACAAAAACCCCCAAAAAAAAATCTGATAAAAAGACTAAAAAGAGTCCAGGTATTCAAAGAGCGGTACTTGTAAGTCTGGTTTCTGTCTATTTCTGTCCTTGCCACAGCGCACACATTACAACTATAGGCTTTTGCATTTAGCTTTTCCATAAAAAGAAACTATTAAAAAACAGTATTTTGCTTACAAATGTATTTTCCGGCCACTACACCTACCTGTTAAACTGCAGAAGAACACTTCAGAGTGCATTACATCTGTAGGTAAAATAACAACAAAGTCAGCACTGTGGGAATCCTCGGGGTATAAATTACAAAGAAAGCAAATCGGCCAAACACACACACAACATTATTTCTACAAGATTTCATGCAGTGTGACTAGTGTTGTACAGAAGTATGGATGAGCACATATTCAACTTCTGCAACAAAAGCGTTGAAACATATTGGTGGCGTTCTAAACACATTGTTGTTTATGTCAGATGCATTCTTTCACATTTTTGATTTCATTATTTAGTTTTTATCTTTATTTTACCGATGTTTTCGTGAGAGGACATGTTTAGTGCCTTTATTAAAAACTATTATTTCAGTTCTGTGTTCAAACTGTGTTTAGTCAAATCTAATTAGAACTACTGGGGGAATTTAAATGGCCATTTTAGGAGGGGGGGGGGGCAAAGAACAATGTTATATTAATAATAATAAGAAGAGAATAATTTAAAAAAGATATATATTAGCATTTTTTAGCAAATTATAATTAGGATTAGGATTACCTGCTTAGTCTTCATTTCAAGTCCCGGAACTACACTCTTTAAAGAGTCAGCCTTCAGGTGTACAACTAGTCACAAAAGAGAACAACATCTGAATAGTGGGCCTCAGCTGGCGCGTTTAAAGCACGGACAGTAAGTACAGTGAGTTTTAATGATTATTATTATATTTAAATGGCATCACACTCGTCAGAGCCAATGTCCACACTCTGGTACGTTATGCGTTGTGAAACTAATGAAAAAGCTACAAAAGGTTTTAGTACATTTAAGACATTAATATGGTAATAATGTGAATAATAATGAGTATATGGGGGGGGAGGTCTTACCTCTTTAAACGCCATATCATTCTCAGATTCACAAATCTGTTTAACGGCGTAAAAACTTGAGAATGAGTTCAGAAAACAGAGTATTATTCCGTCACAACAATTTGCGTCCATTTTTTTGTGTGAGAAACACTGTGAATATAAACCGATTGGCTTGGCTTTTTGCGACGCCTCCATGCTCTTTAATGAAACGTTTTTTTTAGCAACACACGGCATTAAAGGTCGGAGAGACATTGAGCGCACACAAGCAACATGCAACATTATGCATAAGAGTTTTTACGAACACCTATTTAAAGAGGCTTACACGACATCCTTGGTTCGTTTTGCGTTGTTTTTTATTAAATGCTTTATGTACAAATACATATTAAGAAAAAACACAAAAGCACCGTTATAAACTACACACTGCGTCGCTCGCCCTGGGCCCCCAAAAAACACAACACACATCTTCTGACATCTTACAATTGTGAAAATGGGCTTAGGTGCTAACTTAAGTCTCAGTTCAGTTTAATTGTCAAAGTCCTTAAGAGTTTCAAATGAATTCAAATTCAGATTTTTAAGAAAACCCATGCCATGAACAATGTCTTTGGATTTTTGGGACGCTAAAGCTTGTGATTGATTCATGAAAGTACATGCAGTGTGTTTGATTCGAGTTAAATACGATTTCTGGGAATTCATGCCAGTGTTTAGCTTAGTAATAGTTTTGATATTGTTTTACATGGTGATACTAGCAGTCAACCTAATTTCCGTACTGCAGTAATATTCATGTTGTACATAAACATAAATCCTAGCAGGATTTTGGCATTAATTGTGCAATTCTTTTTTAAGAACTGATAACATTATACAAAATTATAGATTTACTGTACATCACTTCGCTTCTATATCAATTACCTGTGCGGTGTGTTGTCGATTGAAGATAATAATTCATCAATAGTCGTTAATTTAGAGACCCCGTTATTCCAACTGGAAACTTTCAAGACTATGCCAAAACATCTCTTAACTATTGCTATGAAAATGCCATCAAGAAAAAGTTTGAAATACAGTAATTTCTTTTTTTTTTTACAACACAGTAATCCTTAGCAACACACATAAACACAAGTCACCGCTGCATGGGTTTACACCGAATCACCAGCCCTGTTGTACGTTTTAATATCAAAAACCCTGAACTCTTTTATTTTTTTTCCCTTCTCATTTCCGGGGGAGCTTCAGTCATCATCAGTGCATCAGAAGAACCGTGTGTTTCTGTTCAGTGAAGTTATGTCTTTTAAGTGTTTTTACGTGTGTGGGTCTTCCAAGTCATTTAGTGCTCCACTTAGGTTGCCTCAATGTCATATAAAAAAAACCCAACTCCGCCGTCGACAGACAAACAAAAGGGGGGAAGATAGAGAGAGCATTGTATTGCAAAATTGCAGGGTCGGACCGTTATGGGCTTTGTGAAGCTTTCACCGGGGGAGGAAAAAATAAAAATAAAAACGGCTTTCGAGAAAATGGATGATAGAAGGGAAAAGCCGTTACATTTTATGAGGGGTGGGGGTGGGGGGGGGAGATAAAAAAAATAAAATAAACCTTCAGTATCTCCCATAAGGATGTTCTCTGTAGCCTCCTCTCGACAGCCGAAGGGTCGGGGCTTTGCGGTTGGAGCGGCACGTCGCCCAGTCCTCCTCTGCATCACAACAACAGAAATACGACGTTTTCAAAACGATAACTCTTACAAAAACGGAGGGTGGGCGGGTGGCGGGTGGGGGTGGGTGGGTGGGCGTTTTCTAACATTCATCACGGTGTCATGGCGCGATGGACTTTTGTCTTTTAAAAGGATCGTCGACCGAGGAAATGAAACTCGCAGTCACACTTCCGTCGCATCAATCTTTGCGGCGGTCGACTCCGCCCCCTTACCTAAAGCGTACGAGTCGGGACGGGCAGGAAGCAGCAGAAGAGCTTTCTGTTGTTTCTAGTGTTTCATGTTCTCAACCCCCCCCCTTTAAAAATGCACTCTAATACCAGAGAGCTTGTGTCTGTCCGGGGGGGCAAGATCCAGATTACACGGACAACATCAACAACTCATTCGGTTACACGGCAGATATATATACATGTACAGCATATATTTTTATGTATTAAAACCAAAACATCTAAATGAGATGTTAGGCGGTGTCCCAAACAGAAGGCAGCCGCCGGGCTGTCGGCCAGGCCAGCGTTTGGATATGGTAATGGAAGTTCACCCTCGAAGGCGTCACAATGTCACCGAAAATACCGACCCTTGACCTCTGCCCAACCATTTAGGAGGTTGTAGGCCTACTACTGTCTGTTTTTTGTCGGTCACACCCACAGGAACAGGACTTTTAATTATATGGATATTCAGCGACTAAGCTGCCGATTCCGCAGTGGAAAAATATGTCAATATAGCCAACATTTGTACTCAAACTCTGGGCTGTTACTCGCCATAGTTTTTGTCTTCTTGTCCGCACAGTGGGGGCAGGCGGGCGCACGGCATTGTGGGGGGGATATCGTGACCGACGAAGGATACGTCTAACGTCTAACGTCTGCCCGCCGGGAGAAGGAACCTCAGCGGGCGACATTTTTGGAAAAATATTCGATTGAGACATGACTTGAGGCCTGACCCCCCCCCCCCCCGCCTGAATAGGCAGCGTTTCAGCCCGCTTGGGGGGACCCGGCGCCGCTGTGTCCTCGGAGCGTAGCGTCAGATCATCACCCGCCGTGTGTTCGTGTCTACAGCGGTCCACACAGTCCAACACCAGAGCGCCGCAGATGAACAATGACTAGAAACAAACCGAGCGTGACAAGGCGATTATGTGGAGAGAAGCTTCTTTGCGTGCACGCTCGTGTGTGCGTGTGTGCGTGTGTGTGTGCGTGTGTGTGTGTGTGTGTGTGACGGGTGTGATGTGCTAGCCAAACCACAGTAGGAAAGTAGTATTGGTCAGGCGCGGGGGGGTTACCTCCCTTAGTATTGGGGGCTGACTACAAGTGAGGCGGAACCAAAAGGATTTTCCTTCATCTCTTCGCTGTGAAACGTGATCGCTCTCGGAGGGAGAGAGGGAGAGAGAGAGCGAGAGAGCCAGAGAGCCAGAGAGCGAGAGAGCGAGCGAAGGACGTGCGGTGTCATTGCGACTGTCAAGACGGTCGCCAGTCAGTCTGTTTCCTCTAAAGGACGCTTCACGTGATGCACTCTGTTTGTTGTTTAACCATGAAGGGACTTCATTATGAATACATCATTTGAATTGCATTTGTGTGTGTGTGTGTGTGTGTGTGTGTGTGTGTGTGTGTGTGTGTGAAGGTGATACCGAAACTACAATGGAAACGGTTCCAGTCCGATAATGACTTCTCACACAGAGAGATGACTTTTACTGTCGTCGTGCTTTCAAGATTAGGTGAAGTGCACAGGAAAAGTAAAGGGGAAGAGAGAATAAATTAAAGCTGAGAGTGGTACAATGCATACGGTGCCTTAGAGATAAATAGAAACCATGAATAAAGGCTGTTCTTACCATAGTTGTTGTAGGAGTCGTCACTGGCACCGTGTCCATATTCATAAAATTCTGAAATGCTAAGAATCAGAATCATAGGAAATCATAGAAAACATTACATTAAAAAAAAGAATCGTAAATGTAGAATATGAATATGAAGATGACTTTATAGATTTATTTTGAGGAGTCTATGGATCATGATTAACATCTAGGTGCTAGCATCTAGAAAATAATTCATATAAGTATGTTTAGCATGTCGTCATTTATAATTGTTGATATGTGATAACGATTAATTCATATTGAAATGAGTAAAGTTGATACGAGAAGCTACTGTACTAAAGCTAATAAAATCAGCGATTGATTAAAGCGACACTAAACGTAACAGCTGATCTAAACATGGCGTCTGTCTCTGGCGTACCTCTTGGACTGATTGCTGTATTTGTCGTCGTGAGCGTCGTAACTTTCGTCGTCGTACTGGCCGTCGTATCCGTCGTCGTAGCCCTGCGGTCGGAGCACAAGTGGACAACGTGAACCAACCAAGAACCAGACGCCATCTTGAACCACCTACCGTCTACCTACGGCTGAGGGTGCTGAAATGATCAAGCTACAAGCCGAGACCACTATTTTTGCCTGACCAAGTTCATTATAACGCTGTCCATATGAGAGGAGGGGCGGCGCGGGGACAGGGTGGGCGGGGGGGGGAGCAACGCAACCCCGATGTGGAACAGAGATATTGATTAACGCTTGCGGGTTTACAAGGGAATCCTTGTTGACACCTCTCAGGCCCCGATCTAAGTCAACTATAGATCTGATCTATTGATCCGCCGCTTCACCGGGGAAACAAGAGCGTGCGCCCGCACTCGTTTTGTGGATTTCATCGACGGTTCGGTGGCAATCACAAACGCTCAGCCCCCGGAACGCGTGAAACGACCGCCGAAGCAAACACACTCACAACTGAACCGGGGGCCGTGGTTTATTTGCAAGCCGCGTGTACAGTACGCATTGATTGGGCTCTGTACTTCACGAGGTTGCCGTAGTTTGATCTTCGTTTGTTTGCTGGTTTTAGCGATAATCCGTTAAAAGTATGAAAAGTATGAATACCGCTATTTTTCTTTAAACGCCGTTGGGATTTTGAGGAGAGAAAAAAACAACGGTGAGGTAAATATCGAAGGGTATCACCGTGCAGAGTCACTGTGTGTGTGTGCTTGGTCACGTGCACGCCGTCCCAACAAGGACGGGACCCCTGATCCACTCACAGTTGACCTCAAGTGTGCGTTTGAATAAAAAACCTATTATTCTTCACTCCTGGCCTCGGCCCCTTTTTTCCTTCCAATCCCCATTCCCTTAATTTCGTTTAGTTTTTTCTTTTTTTCTTTTTCTCGAAGGCTAACATGGTGTGCAGTAAGCCAAAAAATAAATAAAAGTTAATTAACATTCCAATCATTCTCACGGCGTCTTTCTGACCAATGGAAAAATTCGAACGCGTCGAGCTCCCCTCTGTGTGGGTTTTATTTGAACGAGCATAGATTTGACTAAAATTAACATTTTAACACAAATGATGTTTCAGACGAAGCAGCTCAGGGAATCCATCTGGTTCCATTCTTCAGTACAAAGACAAAGGGAGTCTGGCAAGTCGGCTAATTGACTATTTATTTCCAGAAGTCTCATATGTCCAAATGCCTCGTGAGCGGGGTGCAAACTTTTAAACGGAGTCAATAGAATAATTACAGAAAAAAATCACCTCTTTCCCCAGTTAGAATGATAAATTACAGAAATACTCCAAGTCACTATTCTCTACTACTACTATTCACCACTTAGCAGGCTCTCTTATCCAAAGCGACTTGCAATGAATACAGAGAGGCCTGCGGGACATTATGGGGCAGGCAGGGACTCTGACTCTGACTCCGGAGGTAGACTTGCGAACATGGGGTCTGGAAACCACTCGACACAGTATAACTTATGGCTGGGAGTTCAACATCCTGGCCTCTACGCCCCCAAATACAATCTTATCCTGAAAGAACACAAAACCACTATCAACCTCACGATGATTAAACAGACGGGTAGTCCGGGACCTCCGTGGATTCCTTTTGAGCCGCGGTGTCTCAGAGCGAATGAAGGCAAACTGTGCTCACGCTGTACAACACAATACAATACAATCACCCCCTTCTCCACGCTCTCCCCTCCGTCCGACACTATTCCTTAAACAAAAATTCAGTAATTCAGCTGCTATTCAGTAAATAAACGCTAATGTGCCAACTTAAACCCAATTGAAATTGTGTTTGTTAGCCCGTGCGTCGGCACCGTCGGCTTGTAAGACCTGCACGTTGTACCGGTGTTCCCCCCCCCCCCCCCCGGAACCGCTATAATCAATTAGCCACCCGCCTCCCGTCGCAGCAGCGCGGGAAGAAATAAATCAGCCGCGTGGACACACCGGGGGTGGACGAGTCGTAGCTCAGAGTAATTAGCGGCGCGCGGACCTACAGGGGCCCCCCCTTATCCACGTGCTCCGTTATCCATCGACATCCGATCGGCCCCCGACGACACTGACTGATTTGCAGCCGCCCCCCCCCCCCCCCCCCCGCTGAATGAATCCTCGCCCTCGCTAAGTAGCCGCGGCGGTCGCTAAGTGGAGCTGGAGAGAGAGAGAGAGGGAGAACGCTAAGGGAACCGCTCACTGTTTGTACCGACACCGTTCAACGCGACACAAAAACGCACAATTGTTGCACCGTGTTTGTTTTGTGTGTCTCGCTGTAACTCGAACTTTTTTTTTTCACCGCCGCCATCATTTTTTTCTGTTCAAATGCGCTTCGTTTCGACTTTTTCACCGCCTCCGCATTATTTTTGCTCGGAATTATTTCGGGAAAAGCCACGTTCCCGAACAGCGGAGACAAAAATAGCAGTCATTTAATTACGTTGCTTAATGTCAACTCGAAAACCTATGTTTCAGCAAATATCAAAACATGTGTCACGATAAAAGAGCTTCCACCGTGTATATTTATTTACATGCGCGACGTAAAAGTTATTAAAGATCTCTGCGGATAACTAATTGCTGCCAGACTCTCCCGAAGTAAAGACTTACATCTGCAGTACAGGGGCCACAACACACACACACACACACACACACACACACACGCTGTCTCGTACGCACTTCCCAGCGAGTGTGAAGGAAACACAGACGATACGGAATGAATGCCTTTCTTTGTACTTGACACTCCGCTGCTCTCCGGGCTCTCAGGCAAAGCTCTGTGGTGAATCACATTAAGGCTCTCGCCGCCGCATCGCATCTTCTGCAATGTTCTGCTCTCACAACGCGGCCCGGCGGACGGCGTTCTGCGGCGGCTAGCGATTTGTAGAATCCTGATCCGCCGTCGGGGGGGGGGGGAAGGCACCCGGCAGGTTTTCAAGCACCGGTGGTTTATATGCCGTGATAAGCTGCGGATGGGATTTGAATTGGGATATGATGATAAAAAAAATAAATAAAAGGAAATGGACAGATGTGTATCTCTAATGCCTTTTTACGTCGGTTAATATTGGGTTACCCTGACCCCTTCGGATGACGTTTGAATGAAAATCCCTTTTTTGAAGTAATTGTTTTTGCGGATAGTTTCGTTTTTTTGGGGTGAAATATGTGGATTTGTTTGAATTGCTTGAATTGAATTGTTGATTATGGTGCCCCCATTTAACTGGGTCAATAATATTTATTAACAATCAATAGTGTATAACAATACGAATCGTATAACGATAAAGAAACGTACTACAGTGTAATAAAACCACAATGTCCGCATATACATCATAGTTATAGCGACAGCCACAGCCCACTTTTTAAGTCCTGTCCCAAGACACACACACACACACACACACACACACACACACACACAGAAACACACACACACATGCACGGTGTATTTCTATGGACAGATTTAGTGGCCCTCAGCTCCTAAGGGGATTTTCTTCATATCAACGGAAGTAATACAAAAATGCAGAAAAACACAATAGGATCACGAAAGCCACAAGTCAGAGCAACATAGTGCATAAGATGCCCAAGCAAAGAGCTCAGCGTCCAAAGAGTTCGTTGCGTATCGTATGCGGACAGTTCAATAAAATCGGCCGTTCGTTAAAAATGGCCGACGCGACACATTGAGGGGACCGCAGTGTGTTCATTAAATATATAGAAAAAACACACACCTAATCAATTATATACGTTTGTTAATGCATTACTGAATGAAGTGGTCATTGTAACACTGCTAAGAGGGAGAACGTTGAGGAAAGCGAGGGGTTGAAAGCGCTCACACACCTAAGAGGAGAACGTGTGAGAAAGACGAGGGTGTGAAGCACTCACACACACACACACACACACACACGCGCACACACACACACACACACACACACACACACACACACGCACGGAGGTAAGTTATAGTAAACTCAGCCTCTTGTGGCGATGCGGCGGTGCGTCGGCTGCCCTTCGTCGCCCAGATGGGACGACGTCTTTTATAGTCGCTTAATGAAGCACAGCGACAATTTATTATTGATCGGGGAGATAACATTTTCTCAAGGCACCGACGTGAAGTCAGTGCCCGTGGGTGCGAACACAAACTTAAGTGTAGTATTCCCATACAGAGGCGCAAAATGTAAACCCGCGTGCATTAAAATGTACTGTGGTAAAAAACGTGTACTAAACACACACACACACACTACAGTGGTACACCGATGTGTCGCCTACACAGTATACTTAAAGGTACTGCAGTACACCGATGCTTACGAGTACAGTGCCAATGTGTACCAATGTGTACTCAAGTCGCTTTGGTTAAAAGAGTCGGCCAAATGCCCTAAATGTTGTAAATG
>PIJE02000167.1:194798-232282 GCA_002895965.2 Coryphaenoides rupestris | reverse complement strand
GCGCCGTCCGCTGTGAGTTACGAGGCCGAGATTGGCGCCGTAACAACGCGCGACGCGACGCGACGTCGGCCCGTTTTGCGGGACGCTTTTTTTTTTTTCTCGTCACGAAATCGGACGCCATGTGCGCTTCTCCGCATTTTAGTCCCGTGTTTTTGTGATTGTTTTTATTGCTTTCTTCGAGCAGAAAGCACTGCTAAGACTTGATTTGAGGAATGGGGAATCTCGCACAGACATTTACTGATTTTATCGGGCGGCCGTTGGGTCACATGAGAAACATTGTGTGAATGTTATATAGCCACGTGGTCAAATAATACATGATACAGAGCACTTCCATGTACAATACAACACACTATTGACTCATATATTCAATATTACTTATTTGGAATATTTAGTGAATTCTGTGTACATTTACATTTGACGCTTTTATCCAGAGCGACTTACAAAGAGTACATTTGTTGGTGAGTATATAGTGTGTACTGTAAATATCAATGTTCTGATGGACACAATGCCGGAGCCAACTTTGAATTCTATACACGATCAAAACAAATGGAGCAATCTTCATGAATTTACTGGTGAACATTATCAAACAGCAAAGCACCACCATAACCTTGATAGATGATTCACTGTTGCCAGGGTGTGTGGTGTGTTGCCAGATTATGATGTCTTTCCCAGCAATTTCAGTCCAGAGCAGCTAATGCACTGCAATAGTGTCTATTTCTATGTGAGGGGCCGGTGGTGGGACTGGGCTGGCAGGTCTGTCGGCAGGGAGGCCGCCTGCTGTGAGGCGTCGGCCGGTGGCGACTTTCAAATAAAATTGAGCACTTGAGCAGAGGATAAACCTAGGTCAGGTGTGCAGAGGCAATATATTGAAAAATGGCTCTGATCATAAATTATAAACGATACGAGTGACGCGCGATCGCTCTTCCATCCGCCTACCCCCCCCGCCCCCCCCGCCTCCTCCTCACCCCCTCGCTCTCTCCCGCTCTCCCTCTCCTTTTCTCTGTCTCTCTTCCACTCTCTCGCCCGCTCCGTTTCCATTTATCAAATGGAGGTGTGTTCACCACCACCACCCCCACCCCCCGGCTGAAGGCTTAAATCGATACCGGCCCGCGATAAAAAGGTACGATAACAAACAGTATCGGTGTCCCAGACTGACAATCGGACAGAGTCCATCAATCCGAGGCTCCTCTGGAGACGCGGCCCGTCACACGATAGCGTGGCGCCGGAGAACATATTTCCATCCCCCCGCGCGCTCGCTCGCTACGTCAACCGAGTGTCAGCCCGAACCGTCGCCACGTCGAGCCGAGACGAGCGCGCACAACAAGGGGGAGGGGGGAGGCGGCGGCGGTTGCCATTGGAAATGACAAGACAGGCCCACGAGATCATCATCGCCGCGTCCGTGTCCGTGTCGCTCGAGCCCCGTCGGAACCGAACAAACACCGCACTTTACGTTTCGGCTTACTGTCTCTACTTGACTGTGCCGTACCGCACGTCGTGGAAACAAAAAAAATAAAGGAATGAAGAACGCTCTCGGAAAAAAAAAAAAGTCGAACAAGACGGCGACGGAAAAAAAGGGGAGCGAAATGTTCAGAGGGAACTCGATGCCATAATCCCCGCCGCCCTCTCCACCCCCCCACTACCGCTGCTAAAGCTCCGTCACCCGACTTCCTCCAACCTCCAAAAATATATATATACTGTATACAGAACAGTCCCGGTTTCTTTTTGACTCCGGAATAAAATACACAGGCTCTCCATCAGAACTCAATTTGGCGCGGTAATGAGTCTGTGCGAGCGCATTTCCCCGTGCAGACAGGGGGCCCCCGATCTCAAATTGCCGGCACATGCGGGAAGGGAACGTTGCTTAACAGGGAATCTCCAAGGGAAATGGAGCAACAAAAGCGTTGCCTTTTTCCCCATTTGGATATAGCTTCACCTCACCTTTATAGCGGTGACCTTCCCGGGGTTTTTTTTCCCTCTTTTTCTTCTCTCTCTCTGGTATCTAAGGACGCATATTTTTAACCGGAACCTTGAAGTTCTCGCGGTACACGGCGATGGTTCTCTTTGTTGCCGCAAAGGCCCCGGCTGTTGAGAAACTCCTGAAGCGGTGCCGTTTAAATTGGTCATTAGCGCACGACTCAAACTACGGGGGCCTGTTTGAGGGGTGCAAGATTTTTTTAACGGTTTATGTTTTTGCCGATAGTTTTAAACTGTTCCGTCGCTATGTTTAACTTTCAAAAGCTTAAAATAGGGTTGGCGCCATTGATGACGTTTCTTCATCAGCCGCATGTAGCACTCGCTAGCGTAGCATGTAGCTGTTACTCAACGTCATCAGCGAATTCACTGCAAAGTTGCCATGTTGCCATCGTGTGTCTTGTACTTTGTAGTGTCGTGTAATTTCCATAAATTAAAATATTTCACTCTTATTATACACTGATAGATTGATATAGTGTAACACCTTACTGGCATAGTGTGTTGCGAGGGGGGGGAGGGGGGGGGTGGGGGGGGGTAACACCTACGTAGTCTTCATACGGCTCGTGTGTGACGGGTATCAGCGGGGGCCGGTATCCGCAGTTCGCCGCGGCCCCCCGGCCTCGCGGCGCCGGCGCGTCCCTGGTGGCGGCGCCGCCGGACGGGTTGCTCTGGGCCGACGGCGCGGTTCCCCGAGCGGCTAACCCCGGCGCTCGGCCAACGCCGCCGCCGCGCCCCCTGGTGGAAAAGGGGGGGGTTAGGAGACAGACAGATATACAGACAAGACAGACAGACAGGCAGGCAGATAGACAGGCAGACCGATAACACAGACAGACAGCGTAGCTATGTCAATTCTCAATTGTTCCCCGCGAGTTCCACACGGTAAATAAAACCCCGGATTGATTTCAGATGAAGAGTTGCAACAAAAGCCCGCGGAACAAAATGTACATTTGTTTCTGTACTTTTATGGCTGCTGGTATTGGCTAGGCTTCCCTTCCTCTCTTTTCCTTTCGAGTCGATTTTCCCGGCACGCTCAAGGCTTACTTACAACAGTTATGAAACGTATAGCTTAAGGCACACTGTCTAGCCTGAGCAGAGTTGATCATTTCTCACATGAAGATGTAAATGGGAAGTTCACCTCGGGACCAATGTAAAAAAAACAATCTAACAGCAGTGTTCTCTTGAGGAAAAGGAGAAAAAAACGAATGGAGATAAAAAAAAAAGAACATATTTTCTCAGGGGAGATCCTCTCATAATGTCGCTAATATTGTGTCGGGATGTTGATGCGAACATCGAGACAGTTTTTTGACAACGTACCAGCGGGCATCGCCGCGCGTCGACCGACAAAATGTCACAATGCTGTCTATCGTCTTGTAGCTTCGATGACTTAGGGGGTGGCAGTAGCTCAGGAGGTAAGAGTGGTTGTCTGCCAACTGGAAGGTTGCTGGTTCGATCCCCTGGCTCCGCCTCCTAGCTAAGTGTCGAGGTGTCCCTGAGCAAGACGCCACCTAGCCCTAACTGCTCCTGACGTGTTGGTTGTTACCTTGCATGGTTGGCACCGCCGTCGGTGTATGAATGGGTGAATGTGAGGCAACTGTAAAGCGCTGTATTAAAAAATGCAATCTATTACGTAAGATCTGCCATCTTTCACACAAATAGGCGGAAACAGAACGTCCCTCCAACAGGGTCACGGGAGAAAAGCCCGTCTTCGACTTGACCCAACTCTCAAAAGTTTTCCCTGTAGATTCCTTTTGCATTTCCCAAAATATATGAAGAAATGTGCTACTGTGGGACGTGCGACTGTGCGGCTCGAACCGCGAGTGCGCTAACCGTGCAGGAAACACGCCTCGTAGTCGACCCGGGTTCGATTCCCGCGGGCGGTCCCCCTGTGCTACATGCCATTCCCTCACGTCTTCAACGCATTTTGCAGCCACGCACAAATAACCCTCATAAGACGCTATTGCCCAATGATCCCTCTGTATGTATCTTGTGCTGGTGCACCTCTACTTGCTTCCCTACCGTTTTGGAGTTGGGGGGTTATTGCATTCGAGAGTAGTTCACAATTCATTTTCACAATAGGCGCTTGTGTGTTTCTAAGCGGTTAAACAGTAAAAGGTGATGGGTCTTCACAACTTTCATGGAAACGTTTATCCGACCTTACCAATGCTTGTGTGGGCATGAGTACATCATAAGACAGTGGGGCAACATCGGTTTAGGCATCAAACACCAAGCGTTTAGTCGCGAGAGGCATGGATGTCCAAACTGCACTTATCTCGCGCTCAAACGCATTTTGCAGCCACGCACACAATAACCTCATAAGACGCTATTGCCCAATGATCCCTCTGTATGTATCTTGTGCTGGTGCACCTCTACTTGCTTCCCTACCGTTTTGGAGTTGGGGGGTTATTGCATTCGAGAGTAGTTCACAATTCATTTTCACAATAGGCGCTTGTGTGTTTCTAAGCGGTTAAACAGTAAAAGGTGATGGGTCTTCACAACTTTCATGGAAACGTTTATCCGACCTTACCAATGCTTGTGTGGGCATGAGTACATCATAAGACAGTGGGGCAACATCGGTTTAGGCATCAAACACCAAGCGTTTAGTCGCGAGAGGCATGGATGTCCAAACTGCACTTATCTCGCGCTCAAACGCATTTTGCAGCCACGCACACAATAACCTCATAAGACGCTATTGCCCAATGATCCCTCTGTATGTATCTTGTGCTGGTGCACCTCTACTTGCTTCCCTACCGTTTTGGAGTTGGGGGGTTATTGCATTCGAGAGTAGTTCACAATTCATTTTCACAATAGGCGCTTGTGTGTTTCTAAGCGGTTAAACAGTAAAAGGTGATGGGTCTTCACAACTTTCATGGAAACGTTTATCCGACCTTACCAATGCTTGTGTGGGCATGAGTACATCATAAGACAGTGGGGCAACATCGGTTTAGGCATCAAACACCAAGCGTTTAGTCGCGAGAGGCATGGATGTCCAAACTGCACTTATCTCGCGCTCAAACGCATTTTGCAGCCACGCACACAATAACCTCATAAGACGCTATTGCCCAATGATCCCTCTGTATGTATCTTGTGCTGGTGCACCTCTACTTGCTTCCCTACCGTTTTGGAGTTGGGGGGTTATTGCATTCGAGAGTAGTTCACAATTCATTTTCACAATAGGCGCTTGTGTGTTTCTAAGCGGTTAAACAGTAAAAGGTGATGGGTCTTCACAACTTTCATGGAAACGTTTATCCGACCTTACCAATGCTTGTGTGGGCATGAGTACATCATAAGACAGTGGGGCAACATCGGTTTAGGCATCAAACACCAAGCGTTTAGTCGCGAGAGGCATGGATGTCCAAACTGCACTTATCTCGCGCTCAAACGCATTTTGCAGCCACGCACACAATAACCTCATAAGACGCTATTGCCCAATGATCCCTCTGTATGTATCTTGTGCTGGTGCACCTCTACTTGCTTCCCTACCGTTTTGGAGTTGGGGGGTTATTGCATTCGAGAGTAGTTCACAATTCATTTTCACAATAGGCGCTTGTGTGTTTCTAAGCGGTTAAACAGTAAAAGGTGATGGGTCTTCACAACTTTCATGGAAACGTTTATCCGACCTTACCAATGCTTGTGTGGGCATGAGTACATCATAAGACAGTGGGGCAACATCGGTTTAGGCATCAAACACCAAGCGTTTAGTCGCGAGAGGCATGGATGTCCAAACTGCACTTATCTCGCGCTCAAACGCATTTTGCAGCCACGCACACAATAACCTCATAAGACGCTATTGCCCAATGATCCCTCTGTATGTATCTTGTGCTGGTGCACCTCTACTTGCTTCCCTACCGTTTTGGAGTTGGGGGGTTATTGCATTCGAGAGTAGTTCACAATTCATTTTCACAATAGGCGCTTGTGTGTTTCTAAGCGGTTAAACAGTAAAAGGTGATGGGTCTTCACAACTTTCATGGAAACGTTTATCCGACCTTACCAATGCTTGTGTGGGCATGAGTACATCATAAGACAGTGGGGCAACATCGGTTTAGGCATCAAACACCAAGCGTTTAGTCGCGAGAGGCATGGATGTCCAAACTGCACTTATCTCGCGCTCAAACGCATTTTGCAGCCACGCACACAATAACCTCATAAGACGCTATTGCCCAATGATCCCTCTGTATGTATCTTGTGCTGGTGCACCTCTACTTGCTTCCCTACCGTTTTGGAGTTGGGGGGTTATTGCATTCGAGAGTAGTTCACAATTCATTTTCACAATAGGCGCTTGTGTGTTTCTAAGCGGTTAAACAGTAAAAGGTGATGGGTCTTCACAACTTTCATGGAAACGTTTATCCGACCTTACCAATGCTTGTGTGGGCATGAGTACATCATAAGACAGTGGGGCAACATCGGTTTAGGCATCAAACACCAAGCGTTTAGTCGCGAGAGGCATGGATGTCCAAACTGCACTTATCTCGCGCTCAAACGCATTTTGCAGCCACGCACACAATAACCTCATAAGACGCTATTGCCCAATGATCCCTCTGTATGTATCTTGTGCTGGTGCACCTCTACTTGCTTCCCTACCGTTTTGGAGTTGGGGGGTTATTGCATTCGAGAGTAGTTCACAATTCATTTTCACAATAGGCGCTTGTGTGTTTCTAAGCGGTTAAACAGTAAAAGGTGATGGGTCTTCACAACTTTCATGGAAACGTTTATCCGACCTTACCAATGCTTGTGTGGGCATGAGTACATCATAAGACAGTGGGGCAACATCGGTTTAGGCATCAAACACCAAGCGTTTAGTCGCGAGAGGCATGGATGTCCAAACTGCACTTATCTCGCGCTCAAACGCATTTTGCAGCCACGCACACAATAACCTCATAAGACGCTATTGCCCAATGATCCCTCTGTATGTATCTTGTGCTGGTGCACCTCTACTTGCTTCCCTACCGTTTTGGAGTTGGGGGGTTATTGCATTCGAGAGTAGTTCACAATTCATTTTCACAATAGGCGCTTGTGTGTTTCTAAGCGGTTAAACAGTAAAAGGTGATGGGTCTTCACAACTTTCATGGAAACGTTTATCCGACCTTACCAATGCTTGTGTGGGCATGAGTACATCATAAGACAGTGGGGCAACATCGGTTTAGGCATCAAACACCAAGCGTTTAGTCGCGAGAGGCATGGATGTCCAAACTGCACTTATCTCGCGCTCAAACGCATTTTGCAGCCACGCACACAATAACCTCATAAGACGCTATTGCCCAATGATCCCTCTGTATGTATCTTGTGCTGGTGCACCTCTACTTGCTTCCCTACCGTTTTGGAGTTGGGGGGTTATTGCATTCGAGAGTAGTTCACAATTCATTTTCACAATAGGCGCTTGTGTGTTTCTAAGCGGTTAAACAGTAAAAGGTGATGGGTCTTCACAACTTTCATGGAAACGTTTATCCGACCTTACCAATGCTTGTGTGGGCATGAGTACATCATAAGACAGTGGGGCAACATCGGTTAGGGTTAGGGTTAGGGTTAGGGTTAGGGTTAGGGTAAGCGGTTAAACAGTAAAAGGTGATGGGTCTTCACAACTTTCATGGAAACGTTTATCCGACCTTACCAATGCTTGTGTGGGCATGAGTACATCATAAGACAGTGGGGCAACATCGGTTAGGGTTAGGGTTAGGGTTAGGGTTAGGGTTAGGGTAAGCGGTTAAACAGTAAAAGGTGATGGGTCTTCACAACTTTCATGGAAACGTTTATCCGACCTTACCAATGCTTGTATCCTAGCCCGCACACAGTCTGGAAGCAGCTGCTAATTCCCCCCACACTGGGTTACTTTTCCATTATCGAGTTCTTTCAAGCATTAAAGAGCGTTGGAGATG
Organism: Coryphaenoides rupestris; assembly: GCA_002895965.2. Taxonomy (NCBI): domain Eukaryota; kingdom Metazoa; phylum Chordata; class Actinopteri; order Gadiformes; family Macrouridae; genus Coryphaenoides; species Coryphaenoides rupestris. Next base: position 224,441 of record PIJE02000167.1, on the reverse strand, counting down.
TTGGAGATGCTCCGTGGCGACGGCTCGGAGGATAAATCTGACAGTTGACGGTATACTTACATTCCTTACAAGTTGCGTTCCGAGAGGCGGCGCGATCGGCGAGCAACGTAACACGTTTATGAAAAGGTGAACTCAAATATGACGAGCAGCAAAGCATTTTTTTTAAAGCGGCGTTCATGTGCTCTCGGCTACCATTAGTACGAATGCTCATTTATAAAACAATGACAACGATCGGACCGCATACTGTATATACTAACCGTCCTAATGAGTCAATTAGTTATAAATACGAGATAATGAATTAACCCTGGTGGGACAGCACAACCTCCAATATTTAACATGTTTGCTCTAATGTGGTTGGTAAATACTATGAAATGGATTATCTATGGGCTGAAAAACATTGCTAAAATTGATTTGCCCCATTAGCTGGAATCGGAAGTGCATTTTGATTGATTTTAAACGGTTGCCGTAGCCCTGTGGGTTTCAGTGACTCGTACCAAAGTACAAACAACTTGCTTGCTTTTGCAACACATCGCGCTGTAAAAATCATCAGTGGCGGTGAACGATTGGCACGTCGAACAGTGTGTTGAGCTTCCTTCCAAGACAGCCTTGATTGGCGTCAGCCCTGAACATGAGCCCTACCAGTTTAAGGTGGGCAGCTCACAGCGAGGTAAGATTGCTTCTTTTTTTTGGGGGGGGGGTGGCACTGAGTGACACTTCACACTGAGCAGCGTTGTGTGAAGTTATAGCCGACCCGGTCGCTGCCGGTCGCTGCAGAACGGCGTCGAGACACGTATTGATAACAATGTTGTTGGTGGTGGTGGTGGTCCGTCCGATGACGAGGACCACTTTGAGTATGCTGTCCCCATCATCTGTCGTCCACATCCACATATGGACTCATGATCCCTCGAACGCATTGCCAACACGTCGTCAAGGCAACAGAAGACAGGAGGAAAACAGGGGGGCGGGGCGGGGGCTGAGGACAACGTGTTGATGAGGAGACACCATCACCTCAGCTACCGAGGTCCCAGACACATGAAGGATTAGCCTGCTTTGTCGGGCTCTCGTTGCCCACGGCTACGACTGCTGTTCGCGCCGATATATATTCACACTACACCGGCATCAATAGCTTTTTAGTCACAAGAATTTGAAACGCTGCAAACTCTGGAGCTGTCTGGCTTTGGGGATGGGAAGGAACGCCTCGCTGGCTGACCCGGTTTTCTCCGGGTGACCTGATTATACCGGAAGCTCTCGGTGGATTGGTCCTCCTGGGTGACATGTGGCTGCTCCTCCTGCTGCACTCTGAGGAAGAACGAGGAACCTGGCGGAGACGGAGTCCGGCGTGTCCGCTGGCCACTGACGGCCGGGCGTCGCCACCGGGCTGCCCCTGTCACCTGCCCCCACTTCACCTGCTGCTCCAGACCATGCGACATGGTGGTTGGTGTCGGCGGATGGGTCAAAGAGAAGGACCATTTTACCCACAACAAGCTTCCCCTCGTGGGGTTCAAACGTTGAGTGATCGCGTCCCTTCCTAGGCGCAACGAGAGTAGTCCTGGTACTGCCCATGCGTCCATTCTGAACCTTGGATCTCAGATCCCCCCCCCCCCCCCCCACACACACACACACACACAGTCAATAATGGAATCAGAGGCGGACAAAGAGGCAGAAATGGATACACGCCACGCAGCGTGGGGGGGCTGCATCCGGCGTCTCCCCGCGGTGCAAGCAGATCTCGCACCTGTCTCCCAGCGACCTTCAGGTCCCTGCTCTCCAGCTGCCAACGATGGAGGCACCGGGAGAGGGAAAAAAAGAGAGAGAGAGAAGAGAGAGAGAGAGAGAGAGAGAGAGAGAGAGAGAGAGGCGGCTGCTCGTCTAGGCTTCGAGACGACAAGTCTAAAGCGCTTATCTGGACTTTTATTGTATTGTATTTTTCATTGTCGCATTAATGGACGGGGCCAGCTCTGGCGGTGCGCCGCAGTCATGGGGCTGCTTATCAGCCGAGTGCTGACGGCTAAACTGCCCAATCAAACACGTGTACAGCGATAGGCGGTCAATTTAAGACCCTCCGTCTCTCTCACACACTCTCTCTCTCACGCGCTCTCTGTGCGAGTCAAGTGCTGAGCTGGATTCCAGCCACACCGCCCACCTCCACCAGCCTCCGCCTGCTGGTGTTTCTGCTCTGTATTGTGCGTAACCTACAACAATAGGTCGACATATCTAATTGCCAAAATGTTGCTATGCTGTTATATCTGACGTCTGACGTTATATCTGTCAAGGTTTCAATCCTACAGCAGGGGAGCACACTAAAAGAGCAGAACCACACCGTCCTACTAAAGTGTGTCAACATTTTCGTGCAATAAATGGCGCCATCTATTATGACGTGTGAGTGATTTCTGACAGAACTAGAATTGCGATTGTTTTTTGCTGAAACGGCGGATGTGTCAAGAAAGCTGTGCACAGCGGCGCCAGGACACACCGGGGCAGCGCCGTGACGGAGATGTTGGCTTCCTCGATTCGAAAGGAGCTCGCGTTTGAAAGAGCGTCTTGCAAATACGATGAGCTCCTCCGGTCGTTTCAAGTAAACGATAGAGCATTCTTTAGCCGGCTCAATGTTATTCCCCACTTTGTTTGCACTTGCACAACACACACCACACATGCACACACCACACATCACACACCAACACATGCATGCATCCAGCGCACACACACACACACACACACACCCAACATGAGGTCTGTGTCTCGCATTAGCGCAGCTGGCTAATTTAGGTTGAGATTATGAAGATTGCATGTTGCCCTGAACCCCTGTTCACTCTAACTAGCTCGGTTGTGGTGCCCTTGGGTTGGATAAAAACGTTGCTATGCTGATGACTTAAGGGTGAATATAATTACTATAGCTGGAGATACAACATATCATTTAGAATATATGCTCAATAATGTATTTTCTTCGGTGTGGTTTGCATCCACTTCTTCCTCGTCTCCCTCTCTCTCTCTGTCTCTCTCTCTCGCTCTTCTCGTCTCTCTGTCTCAAGCGTACGCATACATTTATGAATACATGTATGAATACTGCTTATGAATACAACATAGTATACCAATGACATTCACTCAGTGGAATCTTGTTTTTACACTATTCGATCATCTTTATTCCTATATAAAGACAGAAGGCCTTATTAACTTGAATTACAAATGAACAATGAAAAGAAGTTGACACCTGAGACGCATTAAGTTTTGATTTACATTTGAAGTTTAAAGTCGAGCATGCAAATTGCATCCTTTTTATTCTTGCACCCAATGTACAGCCCTCTCAGGATACCTTCCATTCAAACCGTATCACGACAGTTCCAACAACAACAGCAACAAGGCTAGGTTGTTGTTGTTGTTGTTGTTGTTGTTGTCGTCACACTGGTTTCCACGGTCACTAAATCGCTTATAGGGCCATCGGTGATTTGTGTGGACGTAGCCACAGAGCGATACGCTCACAGGGGACACCAGGGTAAATAGCCCTGTGTACTGTGTACTTAATCACTTTAATGTTTATTCACACTTGCATGCACAGATTTAAAAATGCACACCATTAACAACAATACAAGGGCGTTCTGCTGTATATATATATATATATATATATATATATATATCGTGTCGGACTCGGTTTCTATGATATGAAAACTAAGACACTAACTGCCGTGTTTGTACGTCTTGCCGTTATTAATAGTACTTAGCATTGCTTAGCATATTGTATGTTCTTAGATGTCGGTAACGTGCTCAGAATGACACGTCTGCTCTTATCCCAGCTATTATGCAGGCAATCTAGCAATTATGAAACTCATTCTATTAGCCTCGCAATTATGAATGCTCAAACAGCTCTGTTCTTATCTTCATGTACCTCAGCGTTATACTTCTGTCGCTTTCAACAAATGTACTCTTTGTAAGTCGCTTTGGATAAAAGCGTCTGCCGAATTACCTAAATGTCAATGTAAATGTAAAAAGATTATATTGATGAAATCAAAGACAATACAAATAACAACACAAATCAAGAAATTATAAAAATGGCAAAAAAACAAACAGCTTGACAGCCCATAGATGGTTTTTTTGGGGGTCACCGTTGGGATGTAAACGGAGCCCCTCCAGAGGATGTGTGAGTCGGTTCATACCTTGCCTTTATCCCTCATCGAGCCTTTGCCAAGTATGGACATCTTCGCTCCCGTCTCCTCTTGTAATCGTTTCATTGAGTTTCCGCGGGGTCCCAACAGCTTACCGACAAAATTAAACTGTAACACGGAGAGGGAAAACACACACACACACACACGCGCGCGCACACACACACACACCACACACACACACACACACACACACAAAGCACTGGCTGTCAATAGCAATAGTTCTCCGGGTGGATAATGAACTACGCTACGCTAAGACAATACAGTAAACCCAATAACCTCAACTGTCTCTCATGTTTACCACTCCATGCCTGTATACAAATACAAAAACGTAATATAAACGTTTATCCCTGTTAGGAACGTTAATCCCGATCCTTATTTTCTCTTTGAATGCTTATAATGTCCCGCGCTTTCTGTACCGTCGAGGATGAATAAAGTACATTTTTATTATATCTTCACAAAAAGAAAGGATTCTCGGCAATGTGAAGGTGGCTCAGCCCGGCCGATTATCAGACAGCCGGTTTTTCCCGACACGGTCCCCCTCCCAATCCATCTGTAATCCATTCAGATTCCACCCCGTAAACCATATGCAGCCATTCATCACCATTATCCCCAGCTAAAGCCGACAGGTTGTGGGCCGGGAAAGGTCTGAGGTACGGTGTAAGACGCGTGGCTCGTGATCTGCTCCCTGCACCGCGTGTCCCTTGGATCCTATTGACGCACACGCATGGGGATCCATGGTTTACATGCATGGACCCTCATGGACCCAACCTCAAAAACACCTCAATATTGGTTTTTTCCCCCCCGGAATGATACAGAGGAGGACATCACTGAGGAATAAAGTCTGAAATAATGAGTTTTTTCCTCCCAGTAACGTTACCCAGTTGACAGAAAAACTATTAGATGGTTGATGGATGAGTGGGGGGGAGATGGGGGGCGATCGTTCCGTGAGAGATAGCCGCGAGTGGGTGGGGGGGTCCGTCCGTCCGCCAGCCAGCGCGGATCAGCCAATGATTGAACAGAATCGTGTGTTGTTGTGTTATCAAGTGTGATGCACGGCCGGAGTAGTCAATGCAAAGGCGGCGAATGAGGGAAGCATTGTGAAACGACTCGCATATTTTTCGACTTGTATGATTGTCCACATACACTTTAATTCTTGAGACTTTGGCGAAAACATGTCCCGCTAAGAAAAGTGCTAATTCTGTTGAAGATGAATACCATTTTCTTATTTAGAATATTCAGGGTTGATCATCTGAGTGTTTTTTGCACAAATGTAACATTTTTTCATTTGTTTGTTTTTCATTTTATAAATTAAATGATACAGATTGTCATTTCAATCTGAAGAAAAATATTTTAAATTCATAATATACATGCCAGAAGAAAGAGAGTCCAAAACCTCTTTAAAACTAAAAGCAGTGAATTTCCAACAATATTAACTATTATTTTGTGTTTGCTCAAAATGTGTCCCAAGTTTTTGTCACCACCGTCAAATATTTAAATAAATGCAATAAAATCAGGCATATTGAAGTCTCTTTTGCATATAAATAAGTATTTTAAATTACAACATAAATGTATGCATTTTAAGTAGAGGCCAGAGGCAGCTAGCAACAGAGGGAAAACAAGGTGGCTCCTGTATACAACACACGTCACCACCGTGGTGACACATAGTTTGACGGTGTTGACAAAAACATCCAAATCATCCTCAATGGAGGCTTGAATATCATTTATGATCACAGAAAATAGTAATATGGCTTGTAATGTTAATATAACCCATTTATTCATAATATACTGTACATAATTTCCCCTTTATTTCTTCTACACACAGGCCTATGTATCCCCAATGACTAAAACCATAAATTAATTTAGGTGCACCATTTCATAATCATTCTATAAAATTTCACCATATTAAACACAATTACATTAAGAGTAATTTTGCACAGTTTTGTAGTAATACCATTAAATTCTGACTTTCCTTTTATGTATTTTAGAAAGTTATGGCTAGGCAGCAGCATCACTGGAGAAGCGACGGGGAATATCAAAGAAAGCGGAGAGAACAAATATAGAGTGAGCCTGAGGCCCTGTCCACATTAACCTAGGTAAATCTACAAACGCATAAATATTTATCCCTTTAGCCCTTCCGTCCACATTAGAACGGCGAATTCCGAATGCTTTTCAAAAACGATCGCTGAGGTGGATAAATGTGAAAACTCTGGGTTCGCTTTGTAGTGTGATCAGGGTAGACGAAGGCTTTCAGAGACGATGACGTACGGTTGCCATGACACCGCCGCAAGCTTGCGCTCGAGACCGAGACGCTCATCTAAACAAACATGGCAGGTGAAATGGAAATGATGATTTCTCTGAGCAATTTACTTGTGTATCTTCAGTTACAACTCGGCATACTGTTTAATACATATTCGTTCCTCCAACGGCGAAGGCGAGCGCTGTACTTGCTGTGCTTAAGCGATGAGAAAAAAAACGCAAAGACGCAACTTTTTACCTCAGTAAGTAACGATATCAGCTGATCGTGCGCCTGTAATTTAAACAGAGAGGCATGGCGGGAGTCGCGTAACCATGACAACCACTGTTTATCAGAATCATTTCAGTGTGGAACGTGGATGCAAAACATTCCGTAAACAATATGAAAACAATAGTGTGGACGGAGATCGTTTTCATTGCGAATGTGCATTTTTATATTTACCCGGGTTAATGTAGACAGGGCCTGAGTTAAAGGAGGAATACCTGAGAAAGGAAAAGCCACGATGTAAGAAAATAAATGAGGATGGGAATATAAAAACTATCAGTGATTTGAATGAAAGGGACACACTTCCATCCAAAACCAAGTGGGAAGGATATGTGCTTCTTACCAGTTGAAGATATTCTGGTCAAACTGATGGAGCCATCATCACCAGGTCATGCAAGCAAAATGAGGGAGATCTACCACCTGTCTGGTGAAGTTATGGATGGGAGCATATTAATCGTCTACTCCCTGATAAAGCTGACTGTGTGCAGCTTTTTTTGTTCCTGGTATGTTTTTGCTTAAACATTGCAGTTGTATTGTATATTTTTTGCTGTTCACTGTAAATATATTGTTAATATAAGGATACAAAAAGACTGCCCTCAGATGGACTTGTCACCATCGAGGACATCCAAGTCTCCCCTGCACCCACTGCAAGGAACCTTGGCGTGGTGCTGGATGACCAGCTGCAATGCCAACATCACCTCTGTGGCCAGATCTTTTAGTATTGCACTCTACAACATCCGCTAAATCAGCCCCTTCCTCGCACGTGGAGCAGCCTGATTAAGACAGGCTGGCTAACATGTAATTAACGCGGCGTAATTGTTGCCTCCGGAGATTAACGCGTGGCGTGGAGCCCCGCACGGCCGCAGAGATCCGGGAGAGAACCAGCGGAGAGTCGGAGCGTTCGGTTAATGGCGCTTCGATAGCCCAAATCATTTACAGTACATTAACATATGCAACAAAATGCACGCCTGTGGGATGTTGTTGTGTTACAGTTAATAAGCGGTGTACACGTGGTTATAGACAGCGAGTGTTCATGCTGCGCTATCATAGCTAGAAACATGTCCAGTTCAACCGAGGGTCCGCAACCCTGAGGGGGGCGACCACCGAAACGCCGTCGTCTTTCGCTAATTCCAGTGAATTGAAAAATATAAATAAATGTTTCAGAAAAAATTCCAGTTGCAACATTTGGCAATGCAATTTTGGCAATTGAGGGCAATTCCTGCCGCCACCGTGCCCCCCAGTTTAACCCAAATTCCACCTTCCACCTTCAAGTAAATGTTTGCTTCACAGGGAGTGTTGGCACCTCCATCTCCCCCAGATTTGACAGGCTGTCTGCCACTCACCGGGGGCCGTCAGCCCACCGAGACATGCTGCTGAAGCTCAGTCAAAAAATAGGACTTTTCTCAGCGTCCCACATAAACTATGAATGTGTCTTGTCGAATATAAATAAATGAAGCGTACCATGTAAAAGTCTGAGCCTGATACATTGATTTTAATTATGTCTACATGTCTTATAGCCAAGTGACAAGCCGGATATATTAATAGATTAATAAGTCATTATAAATATATTATTAGACCTATAGGGCTGGGATAAAATACGTCTATAAATATTTGGGGGGGCCCTGCCTCTGTTTCTCATTCGACCAAAGGGGGTCCCTGGGCGGACACATTTTGAAAACCCACGGTCTATTTGTTAAAACGACAAACTGCCTGAGAATTTTAATCGTAATTTTTATAAGGTATAAGTCCCTCCTACTTGTCATTTAAGTCCCTCCTACTTGTTGATATAAGTCCCTCCTACTTGTGATATAAGTCCCTCTGACTGCGTCTCATCGGAGGCTAATACGGATTTTTTTCATTTCTTTACTTTGGTGCAGAAACAACCACCCTCCTCATGCATAACATCAGTGCATGCCGTGGCCATTTATTTATTAGTATTTTAATGCTAATATGTAAATGAGCGACACTTCAGGGCATGGGGGCGTGGCTTTGATTCCATAGTTAACAGTCTGATCAGACTGTGGGTGGATTGTATCTCCACTGCGCTGGGACTCGATCCGGATGCCACCCAGACACCGCCTCGCCCGGGATGCCTGGGAAATCTCATTCCGGAGTATCCACACTTAAAGTTAATGCGCGCTGGCGTGATCTTATCACAAAAGGGCGTATGGAGAAGACATGTTGGAAACCGAGCCCATTATCTGCATGAGGGTAGGCCCGGGTCTTTTCTCACGTCATTAGCATCCAGATTCTACCACCAACCTTGGCATCGCCGGGCTCCCGAGCGCCGCTCCATCTGGCGCAGGTTTTAATTTACATCTGCATGGAGAGAGAGGTCCCCCGCAGACTCGGGCCAAATCGGCAGCGTCAACCCGCCGCCGAACATTTCTCCCCCCAAAATGTCAACGGTTTCTATGGAAACCCTCGTTGGTGGGGTGAAATAATAGGACACCGTTGGTGCACAACCCAAACTTGTTCGTGTTGGGGCCATTAAATGTTACGATTGTCAAGGAGGCTAAAATCACTCATCATATTTTAATAATTGTTCTTATTATGTATGTATAATGACAATATTTCTTTGCAATAACTGGGAAGAGATATTTTGAAGTGCTCTCCAGAGCTGGTAATCAATTCTATTTAGTTTGTTATGTAGTTATTTGCAAACCATCCAAGAAATATTCAACACATGCTTGAAATGAAGCATTAAAGTGTGATTGCCCATATGACATCACAAGTGGGGGAGTGTCCACCCAGATGAATGCCGGACAGATCAGCCTACCTGCCTACCCAGTGGACCGTAGCAACCGGTCGGCTGATCTATACGGCGTTAAGTCGCCCCCCATATTGAATACTGAATGTTTCCTCGTGGTGTTCGCTGTTTAACGTCTGTGTCTGTGTCTGTGTGTTGAAACACTGAGCCTGCCGGCGATCAATAGGCACTCACAGTGAACGGCTTGTGTGTCATTTCTCGACTACAGTCGTTCATAATTAAAAACATATGCGCTCGCACCACCATCACGCCGCACGATCGCAGTTCAAAAAACCATAGACACCAACAACAACAACAACAACAACAACAACAACAACAACAACATGTTCACGTTGAACTATTCTGTTTACCCTTGGCCGTGAAATAATTCCTCGTTGATCACACGACATCTGTTCATAACTATTATTAATGATGCATCTTTAGTGCACTGCTGCACATATTATATATATATACTGCATATATATATATATATATATATATACTGCATACACATACTGTATATACTCTCTATTGCAAAAAAAAAGCCAGTGTCACACTGCAGACGGGCAAATAATGCTTTCATCACAGAAGAGGCTCAACAGTGGAGCATAAATCAATGCAGACAACACAGTGGGCGCAAAGAAAGGAGCAAAAGGAAACACAGAGCGACTGAAAAAAAGAGAAAAATTGCCTGAAAAGTGTTGTGTCTCCAATGGCTCTGCATAATGAACTGTAGAGTGCCAGAGAGGCAAAAGAAACAATGAAATTAAAAAAAGGAAAGAAGGAAAGATAAAACAGAGCCCCGATCCAAAAGGGGGGGGGGGGGTGGAAATGAAAGTAGTTGTCCGACAATTACAATGACCCAGTTGCCGAGTCAGCAGTGGCAGTGCCGGCGGTGGCGGCGGCGGCGGCGGCGGCGGCGGCGGCGTGGTGTTGTTGTGGACCCGGGCTGTCATCGGGTGCCACCTCCTCTCCCTCAAGAGTTCATTGTGCATTTCGTCGTTGGATGGGAGAAAACTTTTGATCAACTAGGCTATGTGGCCAGAGACGTCGAGCACGCATGGGAGAAACATCAGTCAGAAGAGAGAGAGAGAGAGAGAGAGAGAGAGAGAGAGAGAGAGAGAGAGAGAGAGAGAGAGAGAGAGAGAGAGAGAGCTGGGTTTGGTACGAGGCAATATGACTGAATTGTGGAGTGTTTGTCTGGAGTGTGTTCAAGGGGCCACATATTGAAAGGTGTAAAGTGTCTGAAAGGTGAGAAGTGTTATGTATGCGTAACAACGTATATATTCTATACATAGCGCAATCAAGCTATCTTTAATGGCTTTATTGATTGTCCCTGGCCTTGATTCAAGTGGTCTTGCTCAGTGGCTGGATTGTCTCGCCCGCGACGTGTTTCAAAAGTGGTCCGGGTTCGATCCCCAAAGTCCACAGTCTTACTCGAAAGCCTCTGAGAACGAGTGAACCGAACCTCTACCCCTAACCCCCCCCCACGGCGGCTTAATCACATGTATCTGAATTCACTGTAAGTTGCTTTGGATGAAAGTGTCCGCTCAGTGACTGCATCGCAAATCATTTGATGGTTTATGCATCAAGGGAAGATATTCCAAGCGGTCGGCGCTTTGGTGGAAAACAATCACCCGATATATAAAATATATGCAAGGCAGTTTTTTTTGTGTTTCTTTTTATGTCTGTGTCATCCGCCCTGTATCACTGCTGCCTCTTCCCGCCGATAAATCGTCAGATAGATGATACAGTTACTTGGTTATTGTTCCCAAGGGCTGCATTCATTCTCCACTTATGACGGAGGCCCCGCGGCCGTGCTCACCGTAGCTCCGTTCGTGGAGGTTTTTTTTTTTAGATTGTGCGATGTATGGACTTTAATAGCGGAGCCAAGACGTTATGTAATCTAATAGAGGAAGGCCATTGTAGCCTTTGTGAGACCCTCCTGAACTGGTTCACAAGTTCACATGAAAGGACCAATCGGCACTCGGGGGGGGGGGGAGGAGCTTTAAGTTCACGACGACGGAGAAGGAGAGCGGTATCGGTGTCAGTCGACGAAGCAGGGATAAAATACGTCTATAAATATTTGGGGGTCCCTGCTCTGTTTCTCATTCGACCAATGGGGACCCTGGGCGGACACATTTTGAAAACCCGCGGTCTACTTGTTTAATAAAACGACAAACTGCCTGAGAATTGTAATCGTCTTTTTTTTTTTGGCTTATGGAATCGTAGTCAGCCCCACCCACTTGTGGTATAAGTCCCTCCTGCTTGTCATTTAAGTCCCTCCTACTTGTGATATAGGTCCCTCCTACTTGTGATATAAGTCCCTCTGACTGCGTCTCATCGGAGGCTAATACAGATTTTTTTCATATGAAACTAACTTTACTTTGGTGCAGAAACAACCACCCTCCTCATGCATAACATTGATATATCATATATCATATATATATCACACAGTGATATATTGCTGCCTCTCCTTCAACAAATGTACTCTTTGTAAGTCGCTTTGGATAAAAGCGTCTGCCAAATGCCCTAAATGTAAATGTAAATAACATCAGTGCATGCCGTGGCCATTTATTTATTAGTATTTTAATGCTAATATGTAAATGAGCGACACTTCAGGGCATGGGGGCGTGGCTTTGATTCCATAGTTAACAGTCCGATCAGACTGTGGGTGGATTGTACCTCCACTGCGTTGGGACTCGATCCGGATGCCACCCAGACACCGCCTCGCCCGGGATGCCTGGGAAATCTGATTCTGGAGTATCCACACTTAAAGTTAATGCGTGCTGGCGTGATCTTATCACCTCACCTGGGCCAGGTGAGGTGATAATCCCAGTCAGAATATGTGTGTGTGTGTAGTTCAACGTGAAGCAATCAAAACTGTTTTTTTATCGGAAATAGACTGACTTGACATTTACATTTAGGGCTTTTGGCAGGCGCTTTTATCCAAAGGGACTTCGGGACAATCACTAAAATAGAGACAGCAATGTATTGCTGGTGGTACATAATGGTTAAAATAGAACAGGTTTCAAGTGTTCATTGCTCACGTCAATTGCTCGCTGAACAGAACACGTTTCAAGTTCAAGTGCTCATAACTGCTCGGTTGATTACGTTGTCAAGAGACGAACGGAAATCTTCACGCAAGCCTTTTAGAAGGAGATGTTTTTGCTTTGCCACACACTTCCGACGCGAGCAAAGTGAGCAATGGCTTTTGTTCTGATTGGCTGATAAAAGAAGTTTTACCTACTGAGGCCGTGAGCATATTTGGAAATAAACTGCTGCCCGCGCTAGCCGAGACCCTCTACTTTCTACGTAGCCAGACAATCAAACCAGAAGCAGTGGAGAGAAAAAAACTGTTGGGAAATGTCCTTGACTTTGAATTATGAATTCTTGGCTCTTCAAATTAAGAGCGCACGGTGTGATAAACGAGTTAGACCGCTTGGGCGCCTCGTTCGACGTGAGGCAGTTGCCTTTGAGAGCTGTCAGACGGCCATCACTCTGAATCCAATTTGATCTTTCCCGCCGTCGTCTCTCTGTTGTGTTCACATTATTTGGTTAACATCACGTTGATTATGTCAGCTGGTCTGCACCACTCAAAGCTTAATTAAAAATCACACACATACAGTATGCAATGCGTGCGTCCACTCACACACACACACACACACACACACACACAGGCACACAGGCATGCACACACACACACACAGGCATGCACACACGCACACACACACGCACACACGCACACACACACGTATGTACGCAGGCATACACACACAGACACACACACACACACACACACACACACACATATTCTTAGCTTGATCTTGAAACATAAGCTGGTGCAGCATTCCCTTCGGTGTCAGGCCGTCACTCGTCTGTAAGATTAACCCAAATCCAGACAGAGTTCACTCGTCATTCAGTTACAGCTCCTTTCCCGTGATACATTTGCAAAAACACGCTCGTCACTCACCTCCATAGCATGTGGCAAATTAACCACCAACACCAGTGTAGCCGGGCTGCTACTTTGGGGCTCCTTCAAGGACACAGGCAGTGGTGTTGAAATTACATGACATGACGTGGACAGAGCAGATGGTACACTTGCTAGCATGCTAGCGCCCCCCGAGTGTGTGTGTGTGTGTGTGCTGGTGGCTGACTTAACCTGTGGTGCACTGATGAGGCAATGGACCACAAAGTTTGTCGCCCCACCCCTCCCGCCCCAGACTCTGACTGGGCCAGGTGAGGCTGTAGTCCCACCCAACCACCCCAGCTTTAGCTGGGCCAGGTGAGGCTGTAGTCCCACCCACCACCCCAGACTTTAGCTGGGCCAGGTGAGGCTGTAGTCCCACCCACCACCCCAGACATTAGCTGGGCCAGGTGAGGCTGTAGACCCCCCCAGACTCTAACTGAGTCAGGGGTCACCAAACACACACTCTCCCACAACCACATAGAACCTACAAAACTCCAACAACCAGATTAAACTGTAAGTATGACCTTGCCGTTCTCGTGAGTTCTTCAGTCCGTATCCGTCTGTCGTCGCCCTGTGACCTTTACACAGTTGCTGCAGTGCTCCCACCACAGAATAAAGCCACGATCGTCCGGACAGAAAACAGCGCGTCCTCCCGATGGAAAGCGGGTCCATCACAGGAAGGGAAAGGTGTTTTTCCTCTGATAAGCTCTGAATAAGGCAGCAGCAGCCCCCCTATGCAGAATATGAATGAGGACTAGCGGGATCGTGCTCCGATAGCATCGGCGGGAAAACCGTTGATTCCCCCGTGAGCCCTGCGGTTTAGGTGGTGGCTTTGTCCGTTCTAACGCTGTTTAAGTGCTGGAGCGGGAGGACAGATTAGCTGTTATCATCCCCCGGGTGAATAAACGGCGAGCAGGCGGAGATTTATGAGGGACCAGCCGCAACCCTTAAAAGAGATTCCAGCTGATTTGGGATTACAAAAAAATAAAAAAATAAATATTACTTTGTGATGGGTGTATTGAATGTCAAGGATTCAAACGCTGGCGAGCAACAGTAGCAGCTTGCAAGTTATTTGAAAAAGAGCTCTGTTGTTAGCGGCCTCATTTCCCACAGAAGGCTGTCTGGGTCTGGTTCAGGCAACACAACACAACGCGAGGACGGTGTGTGTGTGTGTTATGGACTTGCCCTATTGAGTCGACACCAGGGCACGCTAGCCGGCTGATGGGTGTGTATTGATTTTGTCTCCGACAGGAAGTTTTAATATTTAATTTGGTTAAACAACATACTTGTCTGCGGCGCGCACCACGCGGGCCCGTTGGCGAGGATGAGCGGTGTCGATATCACAGCTCCATTCTTTCTTTGCTATAAAAAAAAACGATCGCCGCTTTAGCAATCGTTGTGGAAATAAGATAGCTCGCTATGTGGAGACGTCGACGACGGGCTGCGCTCAAAATCGCCGCGACAATTAACGTTGTGAATAACGGCCGACGACAAAACGCTCAACGGTTCCCCGCCTTGCTAGGTGCTAACCAACACTACTGGTAAATGGGTCGCATTTATATATCGCTTTTATCCAAAGCACTTTCCAGTTGCCTCACATTCACCCATTCATACACCGACAGCGGTGCCAACCATGCAAGGTAACAACCAACACGTCAGGAGCAGTTAGGTGGCGTCTTGCTCAGGGACACCTTGACACTTAAC
Source organism: Coryphaenoides rupestris (assembly GCA_002895965.2). NCBI lineage: Eukaryota > Metazoa > Chordata > Actinopteri > Gadiformes > Macrouridae > Coryphaenoides > Coryphaenoides rupestris. Next base: position 209,343 of record PIJE02000167.1, on the reverse strand, counting down.
TAAGCGGAGCCCGGGGATCGAACCAGCGACCTTCCAGTTGCCAGGCAACCGCTCTTACCTCCTGAGCTACTGCCACCCCAAACAGAACTATCCACTACTCTGCTTCTACTCAAACGTCTATGACATCGACGCTTATATCCGCTGACACGATCCGGCCAAGGCAGGCCGACAGTAAGCCTACAGTTGTCATTAAAGTAGCAGTGGTGGCCCCGGGCGATGGGGGGGGCGGGGAATCAGTGGTTTCCTGTTTCCTGTTGTTAAAAGAAGATCAGAGTATCGGCACAAACATCAAATTGATGCGTTTTTGACGGCGGAGCATGTGCAACAGCAATGCACTCAGACCCCGTCAGTCGTCGTTTTTTGGGATAAAACATGACGACCAATGTGGAAAAACACGACCGTTTTCACCCCAGCAACAGCAACAGCGTGCCGTCCGCCATCTCTTCCATTTGATTTGTATTATTTGTTTTTGTAATAACGCCTGAACCTTGCGAGGTGTGTTTTTTTTTTGGGGGGGAGAATTGCTTGCACAATAATGGACCACCTCCGGAGACACAGCATTTGGCCCCCGTTTCCCCCGCCTGTCCGGCTCTAACGCCACATTAACCTTTCGACAGTGCAGCCTCCTCCTCCTCCTCCTCCTCCTCCTCCTCCTTCCACTGTTAGCTACCAGCTATGCTGCCAGCTGTGTCGCTTCTACAACTTGCCTTATTACATTACAATGATGATGATGGGGGGGGAAGAAAAACCCCCAACCTCAACACACATCCCTCCCCAGCTCCCCCCAAAAAACTCTCTCCCACTGTCCTTGCCTCTCCGCTCAGGCATGTAAATAAGCCATTAGAGACCTTGCGGTTGTCTGTCTTCACAGGGGTTTCCTTTTGATGGGAAAGTGTCCCGCCGCAGCTGGCGCGGAGCCGGAGAGCAGATGGCTGCTCCTCCTCGTGGCGGTGGCGGCGGCGGAGGCGGCGGCGGCGGCCGTAATGGACGAAGAAGAAGAAGAAGACGGGGAAGGAAACGGAGGCGATGCAGACAAAGACGAAGACGAAGACGTAGTGGCCCCTTTTAACTTGTCATTATGCTAATGTGTGTGCGGGGTGACGCCACCGATCGCTCTGCGTCGGGGCGGTTTGGAGGCTCGGTAATTAAGAGGAGGAGCGCGGTGCGGAGTGTTCGCCGGTGTTTGAGGTCGTGACGACGTGACTCACGCCGTCTGCGGGTCCTGTGTGTACAAGCACTGGTAGCGCCTGATATATCCGTGTTGGTGTTGTTCCTAACCCTAACCCTAACCCTAACCCTAACCCCCCTAACCCTAACCCATCGTTAATGTTGCTCCAAGGCCATCACCTTGTTGCGCTGACATAACTTTGCGACTCTGGGAAAAAGACTGGAAAAATAGTGAAGCTTAACCTCTCCCCTGAATCCTAACCTTAACCTCTCCGTCTCCTCAAACCTAACCTTAACCTCTCCCTCCCCTCGATCCTAACCTTAACCTCTCCCTCCCCTCAAACCCTAACCTTAACCTCTCCCTCCCCTCTAACCCTAACCTTAACCTCTCCCCTCTAACCTAACCTTAACCTCTCCCTCCCCTCTAACCCTAACCTTAACCTCTCCCTCCCCTCGAACCCTAACCTTAACCTCTCCCTCCCTCTAACCCTAACCTTAACCTCTCCCTCCCCTCAAACCTAACCTTAACCAACATGGCGATATCAGGAGCACTACATGCGCTGATATGAATGCTGCAGACATGAGATATTTGGAGAGTTGGGTTTGTGCGATATTAATGTCCACTTTAAAATACGACCCCCGGATCAATCGTCATCCGGAGAGCTGGCGTCTATACCTTGTGGTTGAATAAAGTGCAAGCGAGTAGTTGGCACTCTTTGAAGCGTGGCTGTCTGAAGTGGGGATGACATTGACATTGGGATTACAGTCCTGAGTACATTTCTCTCATTTCTCATTTCTCTCTATTGCGTTAGCAGCTATCACACCATCTTGAAACCCGCACATTTTTTCTCGACAAGAACTTTTCGGCGGAAGCTGCTCAGCGCAGGTGTGTGTCCCCGGAAGCCAGAGATTATAAAAAAGGGGGGCGGGTTTACACAACGTAACCACACCCCCATTGACGTTATCCCCTCCTCCTCCCGTTTCCTACGTGTTGTATGTATGGAGAGAAATTCTGACCGGCAGAGAGCGGAATAAATGAGGATCTAATCGTTGAGATGGAGTCGCCTGTCTGTTGATTCTTCCCTGCCGGTGCGTTCATTGTCAGCCCGGTCACGTTTCGGAGAATACCTGTTTATAATGCATACAGTACGTGACTGATTTACCTGTCAGATTCATTTCCAGGAGGGAGGGTCTCACGCTGTGTAATGATGTATATGATTGATCGGAACAAGGAGGAAAGAAGGCTTTATATTAAACCATGATGCAAATGAGATGCCATTAAAAGTCAAGTGAATGTTTATAAAGTCATTCACTTTCATGGAGTACGTTGATTTGATGGAAACGCTGATCAAACCGTGGTCCCGCCAGGATCAGGAAGCTTTGGAAGCTACCTTTGGAATCACAAAATGGAGAATGGAGTCTTTTTTTTTTATTCGCGGCTGTTTCGGGGATCAAGCCCAGATTACATTTGGGACTTTCTGATCTAATTACAAGCATTAACGCACTGCAGCATTAATGCTCATCCCAGGGTAAAATTGTGTTAATTTTGCGCTGGATGTTCAGCGCACCAGGTAATCAAATTAACTATGATATCATGGCTTAATGTCATGTTTGCTCAAATAGCCACCTTTTAACAAAGGAACCGAACCGCTGCGATGGAAAAATACCAGAGCTGATACAAAGCATGCATGACAAGATGAGTAAACTTCTGGGCCAATGAGAATCAGCCACAAGGATCACATGTCGCACTTCTTGACGGACTATAAAAACTATAAAAGCCCAAAGCAGAGGGTTCCTTACAGTTCCTTACAGGAAGTGAGATCCTTTCCAAATGGCACCATATCCTGACGAGTAGATCACATGACGCAAGTTCCGCCGCATCGAGCTAAAAGCTAATACCGGATCTAATCTTAATCAAAGCGGCAGTTAACAGCGGGACGAACACAGCGCACGGAGACACCTTGTCACCGGAAGAGACAAGACAACGTCGGTTCCACTGAGCAGCAGAGGAAGCGCGCGGGACGGGAAATAAATAAATAAATAAATAAATAAATAAAGCGTCCGATGAGCGTGACGCTTGACAACATGGTGGCACTCCTCGCGATGTGTCTGAGACCCGACTCCTAGGCTGTGATCTTAGAGAGACTTTGATTCTGTTCCAGTTACTCTGTGCGGCAGGCCGACAGTAAGCCTACAGTTGTCATTAAAGTAGCAGTGGTGGCCCCGGGCGTCAATCCTCCTGTCCTCAGCAGGACCCCTCCTCCCCCCTTAATAACAAAGCTGTCCTAACCCGCCGACGAGGAGACAAGTTGCCGGAAGACATCGGTGCATTCTTCCGCACCAACCCGGACTAAAATAGAGGAGAAGACGGTGGCCATCAATCTATATCGTTATTGTCAATCAGTCATCCATATAGTTATAGTTATTCCCATATAGCTCAAACCACCGCCTGGGAATAGAGATTTATTATGGTCTTGATGTGCCTCGTTCACGGAGAACCGGATGCGTAATGGTATTTGTGAAATATGTAGACCATGGATTCATATTTCAATTGTGTTCTAGTATGTGTTTTCTTTTGTGTGGCACAGAGCTTCGGTCCTTGAATCATCCAGACAACTGTCTGCTGTGTTTTAAATACACGAGAGACAAATAGCACAGTTCATAGCGGAGTCTCTGCGGTTACAGCTATATTCTGAAGACTGTCGTAGAGCATGGGTTGGAGCAATTAAGTGTATTATTAAATCATACAATTTAAAATCGGGGGCCACCCGCCATCGCCACCGCCGCTGTGTTTTTCACGGCAGATTTGCCATTAAAATTAGGTCAAACTCGAAAATCTTAATTTTACTCCGAATTGTGAATCCCTGCGTCCCTGACATCAAGCAGCACGATAAGAGACACACACACACACACAGAGTAATACTTCACCAACGTCACCGCACAGAGTAACTGGAACAGAATCAAAGTCTCTCTAAGATCACAGCCCAGAAGTCGGGTCTCAGACACATCGCGAGAAGTGCCACCATGTTGTCAAGCGTCACGCTCATCGGACGCTTTATTTATTTATTTATTTATTTATTTCCCGCCCCGCGCGCTTCCTCTGCTGCTCAGTGGAACCGACGTTGTCTTGTCTCTTCCGGTGACAAGGTGTCTCCGTGCGCTGTGTTCGTCCCGCTGTTAACTGCCGCTTTGATTAAGATTAGATCCGGTATTAGCTTTTAGCTCGATGCGGCGGAACTTGCGTCATGTGATCTACTCGTCAGGATATGGTGCCATTTGGAAAGGATCTCACTTCCTGTAAGGAACTGTAAGGAACCCTCTGCTTTGGGCTTTTATAGTTTTTATAGTCCGTCAAGAAGTGCGACATGTGATCCTTGTGGCTGATTCTCATTGGCCCAGAAGTTTACTCATCTTGTCATGCATGCTTGTATCAGCTCTGGTATTTTTCCATCGCAGCGGTTCGGTTCCTTTGTTAAAAGGTGGCTATTTGAGCAAACATGACATTAAGCCATGATATCATAGTTAATTTGATTACCTGGTGCGCTGAACATCCAGCGCAAAATTAACACAATTTTACCCTGGGATGAGCATTAATGCTGCAGTGCGTTAATGCTTGTAATTAGATCAGAAAGTCCCAAATGTAATCTGGGCTTGATCCCCGAAACAGCCGCGAAATAAAAAAAAAAGACTCCATTCTCCATTTTGTGATTCCAAAGGTAGCTTCCAAAGCTTCCTGATCCTGGCGGGACCACGGTTTGATCAGCGTTTCCATCAAATCAACGTACTCCATGAAAGTGAATGACTTTATAAACATTCACTTGACTTTTAATGGCATCTCATTTGCATCATGGTTTAATATAAAGCCTTCTTTCCGTCTTGTTCCGATCAATCATATACATCATTACACAGCGTGAGACCCTCCCTCCTGGAAATGAATCTGACAGGTAAATCAGTCACGTACTGTATGCATTATAAACAGGTATTCTCCGAAACGTGACCGGGCTGACAATGAACGCACCGGCAGGGAAGAATCAACAGACAGGCAACTCCATCTCAACGATTAGATCCTCATTTATTCCGCTCTCTGCCAGTCAGAATTTATTTCTCTCCATACATACAACACGTAGGAAACAGAGGAGGAGGGGATAACGTCAACGGGGGTGTGGTTACGTCGTGTAAACCCGCCCCCTTTTTTTATAATCTCTGGCTTCCGGGGACACACACCTGCGCTGAGCAGCTTCCGCCGAAAAGTTCTTGTCGAGAAAAAATGTGCGGGTTTCAAGATGGTGTGATAGCTGCTAACGCAATAGAGAGAAATGAGAAATGAGAGAAATGTACTCAGGACTGTAATCCCAATGTCAATGTCATCCCCACTTCAGACAGCCACGCTTCAAAGAGTGCCAACTACTCGCTTGCACTTTATTCAACCACAAGGTATAGACGCCAGCTCTCCGGATGACGATTGATCCGGGGGTCGTATTTTAAAGTGGACATTAATATCGCACAAACCCAACTCTCCAAATATCTCATGTCTGCAGCATTCATATCAGCGCATGTAGTGCTCCTGATATCGCCATGTTGGTTAAGGTTAGGGTTTGAAGGGAGGGAGAGGTTAAGGTTAGGGTTAGAGGGGAGAGGTTAAGGTTAGGATCGAGGAGGGAGAGGTTAAGGTTAGGTTAGAGGGGAGAGAGGTTAAGGTTAGGTTAGAGGGAGAGAGAGGTTAAGGTTAGTTAGAGGGAGGGAGAGGTTAAGGTTAGGTTAGAGGAGAGAGGTTAAGGTTAGGTTTAGAGAGAGGTTAAGGTTAGGAGGAGGAGAGGTTAAGGTTAGGTTAGAGGGAGGGAGAGGTTAAGGTTAGGTTAGAGGGGAGGGAGAGGTTAAGGTTAGGTTAGAGGGAGGGAGAGGTTAAGGTTAGGTTAGAGGGGAGGGAGAGGTTAAGGTTAGGTTAGAGGGAGAGGTTAAGGTAGGTTTGAGGAGAGGTTAAGGTTAGGGAGGGAGAGGTTAGGGTTAGGGTTAGGGTTAGGGTTAGGGTTAGGAACAACACCAACACGGATATATCGGGCGCTACCAGTGCTTGTACACACAGGACCCGCAGACGGCGTGAGTCACGTCGTCACGACTTCAAACAGCGCCGAACACTCCGCACCGCGCTCCTCCTCTTAATTACCGAGCCTCCAAACCGCCCCGACGCAGAGCGATCGGTGGCGTCACCCCGCACACACATTAGCATAATGACAAGTTAAAAGGGGCCACTACGTCTTCGTCTTCGTCTTTGTCTGCATCGCCTCCGTTTCCTTCCCCGTCTTCTTCTTCTTCTTCTTCGTCCATTACGGCCGCCGCCGCCGCCTCCGCCTCCGCCGCCGCCGCCGCCACGAGGAGGAGCAGCCATCTGCTCTCCGGCTCCGCGCCAGCTGCGGCGGGACACTTTCCCATCAAAAGGAAACCCCTGTGAAGACAGACAACCGCAAGGTCTCTAATGGCTTATTTACATGCCTGAGCGGAGAGGCAAGGACAGTGGGAGAGAGTTTTTTGGGGGGAGCTGGGGAGGGATGTGTGTTGAGGTTGGGGGTTTTTCTTCCCCCCCATCATCATCATTGTAATGTAATAAGGCAAGTTGTAGAAGCGACACAGCTGGCAGCATAGCTGGTAGCTAACAGTGGAAGGAGGAGGAGGAGGAGGAGGAGGAGGCTGCGCTGTCGAAAGGTTAATGTGGCGTTAGAGCCGGACAGGCGGGGGAAAACGGGGGCCAAATGCTGTGTCTCCGGAGGTGGTCCATTATTGTGCAAGCAATTCTCCCCCCCCAAAAAAAAAACACACCTCGCAAGGTTCAGGCGTTATTACAAAAACAAATAATACGAATCAAATGGAAGAGATGGCGGACGGCACGCTGTTGCTGTTGCTGGGGTGAAAACGGTCGTGTTTTTCCACATTGGTCGTCGTGTTTTATCCCAAAAAACGACGACTGACGGGGTCTGAGTGCATTGCTGGTGCACATGCTCCGCCGTCAAAAACGCATCAATTTGATGTTTGTGCCGATACTCTGATCTTCTTTTAACAACAGGAAACAGGAAACCACTGATTCCGGACGCCCCCGTGTGTGTGTGTCTGTGTGTGTGTCTGCATATGTGTGTGTGTGTGTGTGTGTGTGTGTGTGTATGTGGTCATGTGTGTCGTGTGTGCATGCTGTGTGTGTGTGTGTGTGTGTGTGTGTGCGTGTGTGTGTGCGTGTATGTGTGTGTGTGTGTGTGAGTGTACGCACGCATTGCATACTGTATGTGTGTGATTTTTAATTAAGCTTTGAGTGGTGCAGGCCAGCTGACATAATCAACGTGATGTTAACCAAATAATGTGAACACAACAGAGAGACGACGGCGGGAAAGATCAAATTGGATTCAGAGTGATGGCCGTCTGACAGCTCTCAAAGGCAACTGCCTCACTGCCTCACTGTCTAACTCGTTTATCACACCGTGCGCTCTTAATTTGAAGAGCCAAGAATTCATAATTCAAAGTCAAGGACATTTTTTTACAGTTTTTTTCTCTCCACTGCTTCTGGTTTGATTGTCTGGCTACGTAGAAGTAGAGGGTCTTGGCTAGCGCGGGCAGCAGTTGATTTCCAAATATGCTCACGGCCTCAGTTCGTAAACTTCTTTTATCAGCCAATCAGAACAAAGCCATTGCTCACTTTGCTCGCGTCGAATCGGTCGGAAGTGTGTGGCAAAGCAAAAACATCTCCTTCTAAAAGGCTTACGTGAAGATTTCCGTTTGTCTCTTGACAACGTAATCAACCGAGCAGTTATGAGCACTTGAAACGTGTTCTGTTCAGCGAGCAATTGACGTGAGCAATGAACACTTGAAAGCTATTCTATTTTAACCATTATGTACCACCAGCAATACATTGCTCTCTCTATTTTAGTGATTGTCCCGAAGTCCCTTTGGATAAAAGCGCCTGCCAAAAGCCCTAAATGTAAATGTCAATTCAGTCTATTTCCGATAAAAAAACAGTTTTGATTGCTTCACGTTGAACTACACACACACATATTCTCACTGGGATTATCGCTCAGATCACGCCAGCACCCATTAACTTTAAGTGTGGATACTCCGGAATCAGATTTCCCAGGCATCCCGGGCGAGGCGGTGTCTGGGTGGCATCCGGATCGAGTCCCAGCGCAGTGGAGATACAATCCACCCACAGTCTGATCAGACTGTTAACTATGGAATCAAAGCCACGCCCCCATGCCCTGAAGTGTCGCTCATTTACATATTAGCATTAAAATACTAATAAATAAATGGCCACGGCATGCACTGATGTTATGCATGAGGAGGGTGGTTGTTTCTGCACCAAAGTAAAGTTAGTTTCATATGAAAAAAAATCCGTATTAGCCTCCGATGAGACGCAGTCAGAGGGACTTATATCACAAGTAGGAGGGACTTAAATGACAAGCAGGAGGGACTTATACCACAAGTGGGTGGGGCTGGCTACGATTCCATAAGCCCAAAAAAAAAAGACGATTACAATTCTCAGGCAGTTTGTCGTTTTATTAAACAAGTAGACCGCGGGTTTTCAAAATGTGTCCGCCCAGGGACCCCATTGGTCGAATGAGAAACAGAGCAGGGCCCCCCACTGACACAGATACCGCTCTCCTTGCGTCGTCGTGAACTTAAAGCTCCTCCCCCCCCCCCGAGTGCCGATTGGTCCTTTCATGTGAACTTGTGAACCAGTTCAGGAGGGTCTCACAAAAAGGCTACAATGGCCTTCCTCTATTAGATTACATAACGTCTTGGCTCCGCTATTAAAGTCCATACATCGCACAATCTAAAAAAAAAAAAAACCTCCACGAGCGGAGCTACGGTGAGCAGGGCCGCGGGGCCGCCGTCATGAGTGGAGAATGAATGCAGCCCTTGGGAACAATAACCAAGTAACTGTATCATCTATCTGATGATTTATCGGAGGGAAGAGGCAGCAGTGATGCAGGGCGGATGACACAGACATAAAAAAGAAACACAAAAAAACTGCCTTGCATATATTTTATATATCGGCTGATTGTTTTCCACCAAAGCGCCGACCGCTTGGAATATCTTCCCTTGATGCATAAACCATCAAATGATTTGCGATGCAGTCACTGAGCGGACACTTTCATCCAAAGCGACTTACAGTGAATTCAGATACATGTGATTAAGCCGCCGTGGGGGGGGTTGGGGTAGAGGTTCGGTTCACTCGTTCTCAGAGGCTTTCGAGTAAGACTGTGGACTTTGGGGATCGAACCCGGACCACTTTTGAAACACGTCGCGAGCGAGACAATCCAGCCACTGAGCAAGACCACTTGAATCAAGGCCAGGGACAATCAATAAAGCCATTAAAGATAGCTTGATTGCGCTATGTATAGAATATATACGTTGTTACGCATACATAACACTTCTCACCTTTCAGACACTTTACACCTTTCAATATGTGGCCCCTTGAACACACTCCAGACAAACACTCCACAATTCAATCATATTGCCTCGTACCAACCCAGCTCTCTCTCTCTCTCTCTCTCTCTGTCTCTCTCTCTCTCTCTCTCTCTCTCTCTCTCTCTCTCTCTCTTCTGACTAATGTCTCTCTCCATCTGCTCACGTCTCTGGCCACATAGCCTAGTTGATCAAAAGTTTTCTCCCATCCAACGAAGAAATGCACAATGAACTCTTGAGGGAGAGGAGGTGGCACCCGATGACAGCCCGGGTCCACAACAACACCACGCCGCCGCCGCCGCCGCCGCCACCGCCGGCACTGCCACTGCTGACTCGGCAACTGGGTCATTGTAATTGTCGGACAACTACTTTAATTTCCACCCCCCCCCCCCTTTTGGATCGGGGCTCTGTTTTATCTTTCCTTCTTTCCTTTTTTTAATTTCGTTGTTTCTTTTGCCTCTCTGGCACTCTACAGTTCATTATGCAGAGCCATTGGAGACACAACACTTTTCAGGCAATTTTTCTCTTTTTTTCAGTCGCTCTGTGTTTCCTTTTGCTCCTTTCTTTGCGCCCACTGTGTTGTCTGCATTGATTTATGCTCCACTGTTGAGCCTCTTCTGTGATGAAAGCATTATTTGCCCGTCTGCAGTGTGACACTGGCTTTTTTTTTGCAATAGAGAGTATATACAGTATGTGTATGCAGTATAAATATATATATATATATGCAGTATATATATATAATATGTGCAGCAGTGCACTAAAGATGCATCATTAATAATAGTTATGAACAGATGTCGTGTGATCAACGAGGAATTATTTCACGGCCAAGGGTAAACAGAATAGTTCAACGTGAACATGTTGTTGTTGTTGTTGTTGTTGTTGTTGTTGTTGTTGGTGTCTATGGTTTTTTGAACTGCGATCGTGCGGCGTGATGGTGGTGCGAGCGCATATGTTTTTAATTATGAACGACTGTAGTCGAGAAATGACACACAAGCCGTTCACTGTGAGTGCCTATTGATCGCCGGCAGGCTCAGTGTTTCAACACACAGACACAGACACAGACGTTAAGCAGCGAACACCACGAGGAAACATTCAGTATTCAATATGGGGGGCGACTTAACGCCGTATAGATCAGCCGACCGGTCGCTACGGTCCACTGGGTAGGCAGGTAGGCTGATCTGTCCGGCATACATCTGGGTGGACACTCCCCCACTTGTGATGTCATATGGGCAATCACACTTTAATGCTTCATTTCAAGCATGTGTTGAATATTTCTTGGATGGTTTGCAAATAACTAAATAGAATTGATTACCAGCTCTGGAGAACACTTCAAAATATCTCTTCCCAATTATTGCAAATAAATATTGTCATTATACATACATAATAAGAACTATTATTAAAATATGATGAGTGATTATAGCCTCCTTGACAATCGTAACATTTAATGGCCCCAATGTGCCAAGAGTCAACACGAACAAGTTTTGGTTGTGCACCAACGCTGTCCTATTATTTCACCCCACCAACGAGGGTTTCCATAGAAACCGTTGACATTTTGGGGGGAGAAATGTTCGGCGGCGGGTTGACGCTGCCGATTTGGCCCGAGTCTGCGGGGGACCTCTCTCCATGCAGATGTAAATTAAAAACCTGCGCCAGATGGAGCGGCGCTCGGGAGCCCGGCGATGCCAAGGTTGGTGGTAGAATCTGGATGCTAATGACGTGAGAAAAGACCCGGGCCTACCCTCATGCAGATAATGGGCTCGGTTTCCAACATGTCTTCTCTATACGCGCTTTTGTGATAAGATCACGCCAGCACGCATTAACTTTAAGTGTGGATACTCCGGAATCAGATTTCCCAGGCATCCCGGGCGAGGCGGTGTCTGGGTGGCATCCGGATCGAGTCCCAGCGCAGTGGAGATACAATCCACCCACAGTCTGATCAGACTGTTAACTATGGAATCAAAGCCACGCCCCCATGCCCTGAAGTGTCGCTCATTTACATATTAGCATTAAAATACTAATAAATAAATGGCCACGGCATGCACTGATGTTATGCATGAGGAGGGTGGTTGTTTCTGCGCCAAAGTAAAGTTAGTTTCATATGAAAAAAATCCATATTAGCCTCCGATGAGACGCAGTCAGAGGGACTTATATCACAAGTAGGAGGGACTTATATCACAAGTAGGAGGGACTTATACCACAAGTGGGTGGGGCTGGCTACGATTCCGTAAGCCTAAAAAAAATGACGATTAAAATTCTCAGGCAGTTTGTCGTTTTATTCAACAAATAGACCGCGGCTTTTCCAGGGACCCCCTTGGTCGAATGAGAAACAGAGCAGGGGCCCCCCAAATATTTATAGACGTATTTTATCCCTGCCCTATAGGTCTAATAATATATTTATAATGACTTATTAATCTATTAATATATCCGGCTTTGTCACTTGACTATAAGACATGTAGACATAATTAAAATCAATGTATCAGGCTCAGACTTTTACATGGTACGCTTCATTTATTTATATTCGACAAGACGCATTCATAGTTTATGTGGGACACTGAGAAAAGTCCTATTTTTTGACTGAGCTTCAACAGCATGTCTCGGTGGGCTGACGGCCCCTGGTGAGTGGCAGACAGCCTGTCAAATCTGGGGGAGATGGAGGTGCCAACACTCCCTGTGAAGCAAACATTTACTTGAAGGTGGAAGGTGGAATTTGGGTTAAACTGGGGGGCACGGTGGCGGCAGGAATTGCCCTCAATTGCCAAAATTGCATTGCCAAATGTTGCAACTGGAATTTTTTCTGAAACATTTATTTATATTTTTCAATTCACTGGAATTAGCGAAAGACGACGGCGTTTCGGTGGTCCCCCCTCAGGGTTGCGGACCCTCGGTTGAACTGGACGTGTTTCTGGCTATGATAGCACAGCATGAACAACTCGCTGTCTGTAACCACGTGTACACCGCTTATTAACTGTAACACAACAACATCCCACAGGCGTGTATTTTGTTGCATATGTTAATGTACTGTAAATGATTTGGGCTATCGAAGCTCCATTAACCGAACGCTCCGACTCGATGCTGGTTCTCTCCCGGATCTCTGCGGCCATGCGGGGCTCCGCGCCACGCGTTAATCTCCGGAGACAAATTACGGCGCGTTAATTACATGTTAGCCAGCCTGTCTTAATCAGGGCTACACGCGGAAACATATTGCGTCGTAATTCAGCGTCACGCCTTGTAGCTCTGCCACCGGCATAACCAATCAAAAAACGTGGGAACGAGCAACAAGCCCCGCCCACTCGCGGCTATCTCTCCGGTCTGCAGAGATACAACTGTCAAACGTCAAATTAATATTAAACACAAAACTAACTTTAACCGGTCACATCCGCTGTACTCTCCTGAATGATGGATGTAGGCCACTGCTCTGGGAACCACAGTTCATATTCAAGTGTCAAAGTCTCTGAGATCCCGTCACAGATCACATCACAAAAGTTTGAAAGCATTGAAAAGACAGGTCTGAAGATGGATGGATAGATAGATAGATAGAGAGATAGAGATAGAGCGATAGAAAGGTGACAGTGGTAGATAGGTACAGTGTACGTATTGGATTTTGTAAACAAACCATGAAGCGTCAAAGCGATCACTAATTACTTTAATATAGTGTGCATTTCGAACAAGGTTATGGTCACTTTATTAATATTCACAAAGGGACTAGGGTGTGTGTGTGTGTGTGTATGTGTGTGTGTGTGTGTGTGTGTGCTTATGTGTGTGGGTATGTGCATGTGTGCAGATGATTTAAGGACAGTTGGCACGGGGTTAGTGCAGGAGACCTTTTCATTACAGGACTATCACTCTACGTGATAAGCTTATTAAAAAGTGTTTGTGACGGGCAAATATTGAAATATGACAGCGAACCAGCTGGACACCTGACATCAGGGTCTGCCGGAGATGTACTAAGCGCACTGAATGTTAAAGCTGTGAAATTAAATTTATATATATCTGGGATATTAATACGGCGACGGCTCGTCGTTACTATGCTGTATGTCGACTGTGGACATTTTGCTCACTTTAATTTAATGGTGGAGGTCAAGTATATATGAGTTGTTACAAAGCTGTGCAATTTTATGCTGTGAGCTACTGATACTCTGCAATGAGATTATGTGTTGTCTGGGATTTCACGTCATGGCTGCAGAGAATCCAAGCTATAGATGATTCACTTTCTTTGCCTCAAAGGCACATTAGAAAAGCAATATTTTTATGAGTTATTCGATTTTTCACGGCAAGCAAAATTAATAATTAATGACTCTACCTGACTGTTTTATCACATCCGCTCATGGTAATTTCAAAAATATTTTCCAATGCACAATGAATAGTTAATGATAAAACCAGCATTATTTTACCATGATTGATATTGATTAAGAATGAATGAATGGAGATATGAATGCTTTCATGAACATGAAGCTATTTGAAAAATAAATTGCAAACTGCTTTTGAATTCATGTTGTGTTTCGAGACATTATTTATCCTTTACAAAGCACGTACATGATCTACAGTGTAATATGAAATATGAATATGATGTATATATATTGTATATGATATGATGAAGAAAAAAACATATGCCGTTATTTGAACCAATGCAACTATAGTTTACTTGGTAGAGACAGGACAGAAATTTAACCCTATTAATGTTAATCCCATAATCCCATTAATCCCAAACACAAAACAACACTTAAACTACTACAATACACATCACATGTGCACTGTTTGATCAAGACATTTGGGGAAAATAGCTCACAAGTATAATGGGAGCATGCACACACACACACACACACACACACACACACACACACACACACACACACACACACACACACACACACCACACCACACACACACACAGACCACGATGGACACTAGCTGCACACCACAGCACCCTGATGTA